>BJBW01001478.1:137337-270876 GCA_004320125.1 Scolopax mira | reverse complement strand
GGTCCTTTGTTCCCATCTGCGGCCAAACCACGACAGCATATAAGGGTTTAAGTTTCTATTCCTAGAATTTCTTACCTGTGTATGATATAGACTTAAATGTATAAATATACTTCATGTGATCATTGTTTCTTGTTGGCATTTTGATGTTTGGAAGGTCATTTTGGAGAAATACTCTGATTTCCAGTATGGCCAAAAAAGCCCCACTTGATAACTTTGATTGAATGAGACCAGTACAAGCATCCCAGGGAATTGCTCAGTGGTATTAAAATAGAAAATTAACTTTTGGTTTGTTCACCTGGTTCTCTTTGTGTTTTTTTTTTTTTGTTGTTGTTGCTGGTTTTTGTGTTAACTAATGATAGTCATCCTGTCACCTTAGTTATGACAGTTTTGGATCAGTAGGCTAAGATGTGCTGGCAATGTCACTGCCAAGAAAACTTCCATTACGTTAGGTTTGATTTGTGGTTTTGCCCAAGGAGACGCCTTGGGCAAGTCTCCTGTTTGCTTTGGCTACCTGCAGTTACATGCTTGTTCTGAGCACCCTCTGTAGTCTTTGCAGAAAGGCTCCTCCAGATGGTGGTTTCTGCTGTTCTAGGGTTGAAGTTCACTACTGGAATTGTACTATCAAATTTGTGTTAACTTTGCCAGGCCAGCATAACATTGGAGACTAAAATGCACTTGTCAAGCATTTGACTCTGATAGTCTGTGTCCTGCCTATTACTTAAAAATCTGAGTAATTTTTAAAGGCAGCTTATGGAGTCCGAGTGCATTGCAAATTGTTATTCTGCTGCTGTACTTCTTCCTAATACTTTCATGCATGTGCAGCCATGTAATACAGATTCTCAGGATGATTGTCCATATGCACATTCCATTGTGGATACATGCCTCAGCAGTCTGAGCTCAGAGACTTTTTGTTTGCAGTGCCCATGACCTCTCTTGTAGCCTGTCTCTCCTTACACTTTGCCTGCCTGATCTCCTATGTAAGAGGAGTCATTCATTTGTAGCTGTCTTACCTCCCACATGCAAAAGGACAAGGAGGGCAGACTTTTACACATAGGTTAAATCTGTGATCTTGTATCTTGAGGCGCATGTCTCCTGAATAGGGTAGCAGGGAATCAGAAGTGTTCACAGGGTGTCACTGCTTCAAAAGCTGTGTGCATTGGCCCCTTCAGATAAAATGCTCAGGGAGACAAGGAATAAAATGTTTGCTGAAAGAAATCATGATTAGAGCGCTTTTAGAGGAGACTCCTAGTGCTTTATCAGCACTTCACTCATCCCAAATGTATTCAGTAGGTATCAAGCTTTACGTCAGGAAAATGAATTGTTCAGTTGCCCCACAAATGAAAAAACATGGCAGAAAAAACACAGGAGAGTTCTCAGTTAGAAGCTCAAGCTCAGGGAGAGTTGATAAGTACCAGACTTCACAGAATGGTATCAGCATGGTGATATCAGCACATAGTGCCATTGTAGGTGTCTCTTACCATAGATCCAAGAGCAGTACTCAGCTAGGATCTCAAGAACAGCAAGGGAATGAAGATTCCTAGCATAGGAGAGAGGTTTTGGCAAAACATCTTAGCATGGAAGATATGACTAAGGAGGTCCTAAGGACCAAATTCTGAGAATTTCTTCCTTCATGCTGTTGTTAAAACCTCCAAGGCTGAAGAAGCTAGTGAATGAAATAATCTAGAAGGATCACCTTCAAGGCAGGTGAATGAATTAGGTGGCAATTTGAGATCCCTTTCAGCTCTGACTCTGGTCAGCTTTGTTAAAATGCAACATACATTTGCTATGTGAGGTTTTGTTCACATTTTCCCTAAACCTTTTACACCATCTCAAAAACCTCCAGTACCTTTTTCAGGATGGATTGTGTTTCAGTATCTTCCAAGGACTTTGAGATCGCGGCTTCATAGGTTCTAGGCATATCAGGAGCAGACAAAGATTGCCAACAGGAGAGAGCGTATGGCCAATCACTTGAAAGAGAAGTCACTTCCCTTACAGACACAGGCGTTCTTTGAGATGTGTTTGGCATATGCTCATTCCACAAACTGCTCTCCAACCCCTCTTCACTGCAGTCCTCTACTCCTCCACAGTAACTGGATCTGCAGTTGAGAGGAAACCAAGGTAGGGAAGCGGCCCACCAGTCTTCCTATGGGGATGCAAAACATGAGGAGAGGCAGGGTACGTTGCCATCGTATGGGGACTGCTTCCCCAAAGCTCTGAGCGTGAGGCACAGGGAAATGTGCATATGGACAGCACACCTTGAAGCAGCTTGCTTACTTAGACCTTGAAGAAGGTAAGTAGCTTCTCTTTCTTTTTGAGCAGACAGTGGTAATCTGTGTGCTGCTTCAGAAAGATCAGGTGAACAAAAGCCAACTGTTAAGAGCAATATCCCTCTATTAAGTGCAAACCCCTTAACTTGAAATATTTGGGGTTTTTTTTGAAGACTTGTTAACTTTGCAAAATCCATACTAAAGTGCATTATACTTCTCAGTTTCCATTCTTATGTCATTGGATTTGTTGTGCCAAATCAAAAGGAGCTCGCAGAACTAGCTCGAAAAAAAGGATTTAAAGGAACCTGGGAAGAGATCTGTAACAGTCCTGAGATGGAAAAAGAGGTACTGAAGGTGCTAGCTGAGGCTGCCATGGCAGGTGAGTAGCTGGACAGATAGTATGAACCTTGTGGACCATAATGTCTGTGAAATACGTAAGCGTAGACCCTAAAAATATGTGTTCTATAAAATATACATACTCGAGGAAATATGAAACAAAACTTTCATACAAAAAAAACCCTACAAAACATGAGTCAGTCCTTTTGGTTTATGTAACTTATTTTTTTGACTATGGCCAATAGCTGAGAGGAAAGAATGAAAAACCAGGGCAAATTTAACAAGCTCAGTTCAGTTCTTACGTAAGTAGCTGTGTCTGGTGCTCTTTAAGATCTCCTGTAGTATCTTTTTGTCCTTAGCTGCTGGCCCAGAAGAACATGGGTCACCTGTAGATCCATGGTACATGTGTGCTGGGTATCACACAGTCTCACGTGCTGTTGAAATAAGCCCATGGTGACAGGGGCTGTCCCTTCTTCCAGTGACTTGCCTCCGAGGGGTTTCCTAAACTGAAAGCAGTGCCTTTGTAATTAATAATTTTCAGTAGACTTTTCTTCCATTAACTCTTCTAGTTGCATTCTAAAGCTGTGTAAGTGTTCACACGAAGAAATGCATCTTGTTTGTTTTAACCCTGCCATCTGCTCCTTCGGCTCGGTTCTGCCAAGGAAGGGGCAGAGAACAGTCACAATGGCAGTCCTGGGTTTTTTCAGTGCCTGTTATAGTTCCCCCTCAGCTGTATCTTTTTCATGCTAATTGGCCATTCTGGTGCAGAATTAAGCAGTGACACAGTGATACTCTGTTTGTTCCATCATAATAATTTCTGCTTTTGACTGTTACTAAGCACTGAGCTTTTTTCATAAAGCTGTCGGTTATGACCACACAATGTTTTTTTAAATAGTCATTGTGGATGTTAATTTTTTTTTTCCCATATGCATTCTTTTTTATACATTTTTATCATGAATAATTCCTGCTGTCTGCTTCACAGTCGCTCAGTGTCCTGGTGCCCTGCTGCACCTCAGTGTAACTTGGCCTCATCTTTCCTACCCTCAATAACATTAGGCTTCTAACAGTTTTTCTCTTATAATATGCATCTCTTCTCCATATTACTCATGAATATGTTAAACTCTGTGATTAGTGTATTTGCAGAATTCTGTTAGCAGAGCAGGCTCCCATGATGCCTGCAGGAGACTCTTTTTTTTTTTTTTCGTGGCCCCACGTCTCTGGTCCATTTTTCTTTGCTGCGTGGAGCGTGTGGGCAGAGTCACTCTAAGAAGCTGCTGGGCTGGAGAGCGTGTACAAAGTTGCTTTCCTTTTCATTTTTGTGCAGCACACAATGAAGCAGATGATTTAATTTAATCCTAAGGCATTTTTACATGCACTTTTATGGGTTTTTTTTAGTATTTGTGTGTTTTTCACTTTGGTATCATAGGCTTTACTTTTGAAGTAATATTAGGATTTTTAGTGCTACGTTGCAGAAAAAAAATAATCCAAACCCAGTGATATAATGTCAAGGGGAATGAAAGGTGCAGGAAAACCTAAAAATGACAGCTTGCACAGGATAATTATACATTTATGGATTATTATTATTCAGCTGAAAATAGATGATTGTTTTTTTTAAATGCTGCCCATCTGTTGACTACTTTTCTAAGAGTTACTTGTTTTTCTTCTCTTAACATCTGAAACCCTGGCAGAAGCTCTTGCAAATGATACAGTGTTTTGTGCTGACTGCTCTGTTTCAGTAAGGGAACAGTGCTCATATGAACTTACTTTCCTTGAAAGCTTTAGGACTGTCAGGAAAAACCACAAAAAAATACTGGTTGCTTTTTTTTTATCCCAGGATGAAGTAGTATGGATTTTAAGACTTTTTCTTCAGAAGATGGGTGTGGTAGGACTGCTACAGCAGTGTATATGTTGAGGGTGTCACTTCCATGCACTGAGGTGTTTCTGAAGTTAGGGAGCAGCACAGACACCCAAACAGCTGGGGTTCTTTTTGGTATTTCTGTGGGAACTGGAGAACAGTTACTGGTGGATGCTGTCACTCCACTGGTGACCAGGTGGGTTTTCAGAGCTAACCATGGCGTTTTGAGGAACTCTTCTTCGTTTGTGTTATGTGCTTTTCTCTGAAAGTACTGTTCCTCCTTTTGTGCTTAATTGTAGAAAAATGGTTACACTTACGTTTTGTCTTAAAAATGTTTATTTTTACAGCTAATCTGGAGAAGTTTGAAATACCAGTAAAAATTCGTTTGAGCCCTGATCCTTGGACCCCTGAGACTGGTCTAGTGACAGATGCGTTCAAACTAAAACGCAAAGAGCTTACGGCATACTATCAAATGGACATTGATCGAATGTATGGAAAAAATGTAAAATAATTATTTTTTTTTTCTGCACCACTTTGCTACAATGAGCTTGGATCAAATAGGAAATACTTGAATTGCCTGTCTCAACTTGAGATCAACACAACAAAACCACCATTCGTCGTTTGCAGCTTAAACTGTTATTTCTGATAACATCACCGTGATGACTGGCAAGTTTAGTAAAATGTTCCGGCAGCAAACTTGTGTCTGTCTCCTTTTTTCCAGTTTTCTCTGCTACCTTGTCAGTCTGTGGATTTTCCCGAGTCTTTTTGGGAAACCATGATTCTGAAGCCTCAAGTTTTTAAACATTTATAAATCCTGTATAATGTTTTATTTGTATCTTTAAAATTTGGATGTATATAGAGAGAACTTGGCTATATAAGAAATGGTTATACTGGGGGCCTTTTTTACCTAATTATTTAAAGATAAGAAGGTATTGATGTTGTGACATTATGTACATTGAAAATGCTTTCATTGTTGAAGAGAGGACCAGGTTATTTGCTGCTGTGCTATTTTTCCTGTGTAAATCTGAGGGAGAAAATGTTGGACGTTGCAGCTTGTGTGATACACATTCAGTATGTGCCTAATGGTTACTTTTATTTTTGTCTGAAAGTGAAAAGATGGTCGTGACACAGCTCTGCGTAAAGGCAGGTACTCTTGCAGGTGTTAGAGCTTGTTTAATACAAAAGATGCTATTAACACAGCAGAAGTTAAACCTAAGAATAACCTCTTAAACACAGAAGCTCATTTTTTAAATCGCTGGTGACCACTTCATCCAGTAGTTGAATTGTGTAGAGCTAATAAGAGCTCTCAGCATTAATTTCACTAAACACTTTGTAGATTTGACAGTGTCCTTTTAGCAAAGGGACTTGTTACAGCTTTTGTCTTTTCTCATCGGGTTTGGACATTACACTGGGTGTGTTCTTTCCTTGTTTGTGAAAGCCTGGCAAGACCCCTGTTCTGCCCGAGCCACAACCCAAATCATCTGGGGGGATTTTTAAAGTCATAATGACAGTTACGTTCTCAGCTCACACAGTGCCCAGCTGCCCTTTGTGCCATTAAAAATCTCCCTTTCATTCTGTGTTCTTCTGGTTAGCTTTTCTTTTTTTTTGCTTTAAAAACAGATATTTGAAGTTATTTGTCAGCCAGAGTTATTTATGTTACTTGGTTTGTTATACCCAATTCTTACTTTGGGAAGGAGTCTCAATTTCTGTTGTACTATAAATATGTGAATATTGTTTCAAGAACTATGGGGAATCTTTTCATCTTCATTGAGAGTGTTTAGATTTGCTCCAGATGTGAATTTTATTTTCAAAATATTTCTAGAAAAGAATGTTTTAATCAAGGTTACACAAGAATGTGAAAAGGCATACATCAGTCAACTTTGTGATGGAACAAATATTAAAATGGCTTTAATTTGGAGATTATTCTCTCATGTGTATCATTTACTCACAGTATTAAAATATCAAGGTCTGGATGCTCACTCAGTACCCACCAGTGGTAGCATCTAGCAGTTCTGCACCACAGAGGCTTTCTTTAGGAGAAGGAATTCCTGCTGTTGGCACTTGTGACGTGGGAGTTCTGGGAGGTGTTTGGCATACAAATTCTCTTTAAAATAAACCAATCTGAAATATTATTTAAATTAACACTTTGCATTGATTCTAGAAAGCAGTTTCATAGGAGTCCAAAGTTGTCAGGCAGGTTCCCTGTGCTTTAGTTCTGATGAAAGGTTGAGAAGGTGTGTGTTACGTTACCATCTCCCCTGCTGCTCTCTGTGACAAACTGCTACTGCTCGGGGAATTTTGGTGTAACCAGTCAAATGGAAAGACAAGCAACAAGAAGAAAATAGAACCGTGTTTATGAGATTAACACCCTCAGGTATCTAGATCATCAATTGAAACCTTCTGGCAAATAGAGCTAAGACTAATGTTGGAAAATGGCTCAAGAATCGAATGTGGAAATTGCTGAGTCTGTAGGGAAGTGTCACACCGTGTATTAGACATTACTAATACTTAAGTATGTATCTGTGCTCCATCAACAGGTTCTTAAATAGTTTGCACTCAGCACAGGATGTACATTGTTCAAATATTTTTTTGTTATTTTTAGTGAAAATTAATAATTGCTGAAGTACCACATATGTTACTTGATGCATTGTGCAGCAGATTTAAGAAAATAAATCTGCTTTGTGTTAACTTGGAAGAAATCTGAAGTTAGAATTTTATTCTGCTAAGGATTTTAAATCCACTTTTGGATAAAATGCGTAAATGAAACTTTTAAAACGGTTTGAAAATAGTAGTTTTAACTTTTCTTCTAATCCAGTCACAAGACTGGGTTACAGTCTAACTCTGTGTTTGACTTTACAGTTGTTTGTTTGGTTTTTTTTTTTCTATTGAAAATTGCTGTTGAGATATACAATTCCTCCTCTTAGGCATCAGATTCATTGTGGACATCTATTTCTTCTACAGAATGTGAAAATAAAGTGGTTCATTAACTTTAGCCTCAGCGTTGAAGATAAAAACACTTTTAAAATACTTGTATGAGCTTAAAATACTTGTGATGAGTATGGGGTTGTTCTTTTATTTTTATTTTTTTTTAATTTTTATTTATAACAAAACCCCAGACTTCACTACTGCTATGTTCTGAGTCCTTCCATGTCCCATTGAGGGCACTTGTCCCATGGGTGTCCCGGCTCCTTGTGAGGTGCCCGTGGCTGTAAGGGGACGGTAGGTCGGGGTTGGGGTCCAGGTGTAGGGGCTTCCAGCTCTGGCAGCCTTGGTCCTGGAGGCTGCGGGGCCCAAGAGATACTTCTGGTTGCCACCACCTTCTCACCCTGTGCTCCTGCATTGCTGAGCAGAAAGACACCTTCAAGGGAGGTTTATTGGGACCCTGTGCAGATGCACTATATGCCAGCCAGGAATTTATCTGCTCTCTCTTTTTTTTTGGTGTTTTCTGGTGTTGTCATTGTTCTTTACTGTGTCTTCCCATGCCCAGTGTAATGAGAACAAAAGTACCTGCTGGAACGTAGCACACGTGTCCGTGTCCCAAAGGCTATGGGCAGCTGTAGAGAAAACTAGGAAAAGTGCATGGTTGGAAGTAGCGATCTCCATCAGGTGGGGAATTTTGTAATGGAAAGGGCTGTAACTTTTAAACAGTCTTTCTGAGCTCAAACCAAGAAGAAGGGGTATATACCTCACCTGAGGGGCCCCCAAAAGGTGGTTGGTTTTTTTTAACAAATTTTCTGTAAATAGAAGACTTCCCAGGACTCTGAATCATTGGAGATTGTAACCACCTACTCTGTTGTGAAAGCTTATTTCATTATGAAAAGTGACTGACCAAGAAATTCTAAGGATGCTGTGAATCTCCTTTAAGTTCCTAAAATTATTTAAAAATATTTCAGGACTTTGAGTAAATTCAGATGAGGTGTCGTAAATGTTCTTCACAGAGAACAGTATTGCTGGAGTAGGTTAGGAAATTAAAAACATTACGTGTCAGAAAAAGACCTTGCAAGTTCACTGGTGCTGCTACTGCTGCAGTTTACACACAAGCAGGGTCATACCTCAATGGGAAGCTGTATCCTGGCAGTAAAATATTTTGCTGAAATGAAAGAAAAAAGCAATGTGCAGCTGGAAGAACGAATGTAATGCACACCTGCCTCCTACCGGTGCCGTGGGTAGGATGTGGAGGAGGGTATGGAATTGGAACCATACATCAAGAATGTCCTCTAAGGCTTGTAAGTTTATGCAGTGATGGCTACAGGGTGTAAGACTCCGTTGCAATAACCTTTATCCTGCTAAAATTCACAAGCTTCTCTTCTGTACTAAAACTACATTTGGGTGATGCAATGCAGCGTTTTTAATTTTCATTAATGTGATGTGTTAACTACTTTGGACTCGGTATAGAATTGTGACCATCTGTTTCTTTACTGGGAAGAGGAACAATCTTCAACTTGCATACACCTTGGGCCAGGCTGAAAAGTTAATTGGGTGACCAGTTGTATATTATTGTAATTGGTTATTTAATGTAAACTCATTTTCAATGTGATCTTGGTTGTTACTATGAACTGCCTGAACATTGTATATCCTAATTGAGTTATATTGTACGAATTATTTATTTGTAATTGGATATCATGTTTCAAAAATAAAATTACTTTCACAAGTTAGGCCCCAGGCGTCCAGTTTTTTTAAAGTGGCATTCCATTTTTGTCTGCCTGAGCCTACCTAATCTGAGGTTGTAACTTCCTGAGTTTTAAGCCATGCTGGGTGAGTGTGTGGCTCTTGAGGTAGTTCAGACTGTTGGCTTTGCTGGGGAAACCTTTCTGGCAGGTTTGACAGGAGCCTGAGGGTCACGGCAGTTTTCTGTGTTAAGAGCCCCAGGCTTTGCTGGTGGTGAATGCTGGGGCTGCTGGGGTGGGGGCTGCTGGAGTTTGGGGTGTTTGTGCTGGACGGAGATTGCTCGTGTCTTCCTGTGGGTTGATATTGTTGGCGGTGGGTTTAGACATCTGAACTGGCCTGTCAGCTCTGGGGTAGAGGTGATACCAGGCGCAGCAGGAATGTGGCCAGCTCGTGTCATTGGACAAATACTCAAAATAAACAGGACAGTGTCAAGACAAAGGCGGGAAGGTGAGTTATCCTGTTGGTTTGGGTCTCTGCCATAGGAAAGTTGCCACCCCGCAGGTGACCTGCCGCTCACTCACTGAAGATCGCTGGTTGTAAAGCTGTAGCTTCTGGTGTTTGGGGTTTTTTTTTTCACTATCCAGGTGTACTAGGACTTAGATTTGGTGTTAAACTTTCCTTAAAGTTTGTGGTCTGAAGCGTCAGATCCCCAAGAGGTATTAGATGCTTGCGTTTGGACTTCATAGGATCTCAAGCATTTAATTGAAGGCTTTGGTTACAAGCTCACAAACCGTTGCTGGTGCCCATCCAACCTGGAGGCATCGTCAACTAATAGATGTCTTGCTCTCCTTTGGGTTTTTTGGTATTTCTTTACATGTTCCCCAGATGCCCAGGGTCGTTGTGCTGGCCAACTGTCAAGCCTTCCTTGCTGAATAGTTGATCTTTATTTGTATCCCTTTAATCAGCTCCAGGTTCCACCTGATTTTCAGTTATATTCAAAGTGGTTGGTTGTTCTCTTTCCATCAAAAATACTGTTATTTTTTTTAAACTGAAAATCTTTTATTTCAAATTTGTTTAGATTAAGATGACACGCTTTAATACTATTTTTTGGTCTTTTAAAAATTATTTTATTTCTCCTTAGGCATCCACAGCTGCTAAAATACCTTTAGGGGGGCTCCTTAATAAAATAAAGAGAACTAAACAAATTCTGAACTATTACAGTAGGTAATTTATTATAGCAAATAATTTCACAAAGGATAAACATGTAACTTTAGTTTCCAGATAATCTTATATTAAGGAAGCCATTAGAAAGGCGTAGGAACCAAAAAAATAGATACAATGAAATTATAGTCCTGAGTTGCTGCTGTTCTCTACAGCAGAAAAATCAAGGGGAGGCAGCAGGGGAAGAGAATCCAAATAATTGAAAAAGTGAGTGGTTTGTAATAAATAAATGAATAGCAATGTTATTTTTTAAAAAAATCTTTTAATGTTTCTATGTATATCCAGTTTCTATCTTGGCAATAGATGTTAAAGCACGAGCAGTGGCACTTGGACAGCTGTCCCTGTTCTTGGTGCATCACACCACACCGGTTTGGAGCTGGCCGAGCAGCTGGGCATCCTGGCCAGCTGTGACCCGCCGAGGCGGTCTGCTGGCCATCCTGTCTCTTGCCAGCCACAGCGGATGAAAAGCAAATGGTGTGGAAAATTACCACTTCTTTCCCCTGGAAATGGTACGTATGAAGTGGATTTGTTTGCGCTCACGGAACAGATGGTGAATTTCTTTCTGCTGGGGAGCCAGTGGTGGGAATATTTCTTG
This sequence comes from Scolopax mira, assembly GCA_004320125.1. NCBI lineage: Eukaryota > Metazoa > Chordata > Aves > Charadriiformes > Scolopacidae > Scolopax > Scolopax mira. Next base: position 259,994 of record BJBW01001478.1, on the reverse strand, counting down.
TTTGGGAGGAACGGGTTGAGTTTTCGCCTGCTTTCTGAGGTGCCAGTGGAAAATGGGAAATTACTAAATGTTCCTGGGAGAGAGGTGGAGAGCTGAAGCCAATTTTATGGGCCAGAGCTGCTGTTGGTGTGTGAGCCTGTGCCTCTCCAGGTGGGATCCAGCTGCTGGGGCTGGAGGGACAGCAGGGGCAGGCAGAGAGTGTTTGTGAATATTTCACTGCTGCACCTACTGAGTGTTAAAACAGACACCTCTAACTTTCAGCAAGCAGTGTCGGTAGGGTTTGAATCCCAAATTTCATTATATACTGGTTTAAACCAGGCATTTCAGCATACCATTCTTGCTTTACATGGAATTTAACTGCCCGTCTCCCTTCGGGCAGGGCTGGGTGTTGCACCACTCGCATCTGCCTGTGGTCCTGGACCACAATCCCCAAATTCCTCATCCCACTTGGCCTATGAGATGGCTGTGAGAAAAGCAGGCACCGTTTCCCCCACGGGGTGGGGGGGTTGTGTTTGCTGCACACACACGTACCTGAAGGAGTGGCGCAGCTGTGGATAATGAAATATTCCATGCGTGTAACGTCAAAAAGATGCATTTATTCCCAATTTCTTGTTTACGTGGCCAAGCGCAACAGCAGGAAAAAAGCCACGTGCCACATTTTAGTCCCTGACTATCCATGTATCCCAACAGGCACTCTCCCAATTTATTACAGCAGGGGTGTGTGTGTAGGTTTTTTTTTTCCTCTGAAATGGTCATGCTTTCTATTAGTGTCAGGGTTGGGGGTGTTTTTTGGTAATTATTTCAAGGCAAGCAAGAGGCAACTTTATGAACATAAATGGTTTTAATGGAAAAGTCCATATGGCTTTCCATTGATAGACAATCCCAGTAATTGTGTTTGGCAACAGACCTGGAGGATGGTGTCCTTAATCCCTCTGGAATGGCAAGATCTTTACCCTGACCCTTACATCGCCATAGAGTTTCTGCTATGTCAGGATCCTGGAGGGGGTGAGGAAGAAAGTTACATAACTGAGAAATATGAAAAATATTAATAGCAAAAGAGAATGACTTGTATCAAAATCCCATAAAATTCACCATAATCTCAACCTGATAAATAGTTCTGGATACAGACTTTGATTTAGAGATTTACTTTAATGATGCTGAATTGATGCGGTTCAGGTTTGTCCAAATAAATTTTGCATCAGGGATCTTAGAGTCATAGAATTGTCTAGGTTGGAAGGGACCTTTAAGGTCATCTAGTCCAACCATCAACCTTACTCTGACAAAACCAAAAAACCCCACATCTCTAAACCATGTCACTATAGAATCATAGAATTGTCTAGGTTCAAAGGTACTCACTATTTTTGATACCTTTCCTAGTACCATAGGTATCTATAGTTGCTTTTAGAGCTTAAGTGTATGACGTGTAAGATTTAAGAATGACCTGGAAAGCGTAGTTTCCATCATTTAGTGTAGTTGGAAGGTAGGTTGTGGATGTTTAACAAGCTGTAAGGAAATTAGTTGCTAAAACTTGTGAAGATTTTATGTGCCATCAGTTCTCTGGAGCTCACCCATGTTTACTGGGTATTACTGCCAGCCTTCTTGGAAATGAAATGGTTTTTGCTTAATTGTGTTGCAATTCAGGACTTGGTCTGTTCCAGCTAAAGCAGCATAACAAAATTATCAGGAAGACTGAGAATGCTAATGAGCAATCTGGCCTATTCAGCGTCGCATCCTCTTTCCTCCCCCTTCTTGCCAAAGTTGCATAAGAGCCATATAACAATGGGGGGGGAAAGGTAGATTTTCAAGAATAATTTCTGTATCAAAATGGGCTGCTAAATTTGTGATTTAGTGTAACTCCCCTGGGACAGCAGTATGTGCATATGCACCGGTGCCCGCTGGCCTGCAGCAGGGCAGGATTTAGGGCCAGAAGATTTTGGATTGTCCCTACATGGTGCAGACCAGCATGGAGCTGGAAGATGGTGGTTCCCCCTGAATTACTTCGCATCTCACCAAGGACATTATGAGCAAAATGTGCTAATGCTTCTTTCAGAGACTTATTTTTATTTGAAGTCTTGTTAGATTTTATAAATATTTCTTTGAAATTAACTCACACGTAGTTACTCCTCCATGTGTTTAATAATGGATTATCCAATGTTTTCCAGGAGGTGTCCTGTTGTAGGCAGCACGTTGCCAATGGCAGAATGTTTCCCCAGGCTGCAGAAATTAGAAATTAGAGAGAAATCTGTCTAATCCTGCCTGCTGGGCATATGCTTTGGGACCCCTGGTGTGCCCTGGCCCCCTTGTATGGTGGCTGGGCTGTGACTTGGGACCAGGGCTGCCTTGAGTAAGTGCTGGGGTGTCCCAGGGGGGAGATGGTGAGCCCTGGACAAGCTTCATAAGGGCTTATAGACATCGTGCTCCTTGAAGCTTTGGGCCTGGGGAGCTGCAGGGCTGGTGGCACCGGCCAGCTCTTGGGGAACTGAGGACCCAAGAACAGAATAGCTGCGGTCATTTAGTGCCACTTGTGGGTTTTTTTATCATAAACCAAAAAACCCACCCTCCCCCAATGCTGATGACCAGGACGTCTTTACCTGTCAGACATATGCCTGACAGTCTCTGTGTTTCAGAGTTACTCCCTACCTGGCAGGAGCTGTGACTTTGTGGAAATGCCACATAAAACCGTTCATGTCTTGGGGTGCTTCTGAAACTGGTGTCATTGGGAGGAGCAGCAGCTGTGGTGGGCAGTCACTGGTTTGGGTGAGAAATCTGCAAAATGGCTTTCCCTCCTTGCATATGGAAAGAAGTTTCATGGCGTTGCTTTAAAAATTGTTATTATCAGCTGTTTAATTTTAATTTTTAAACTAAGAATTTCCTGTTTGATGCAGCTGAAGAAAATGTAGGTAGATAACTTTTCGGTCCTGCTCTAGGGATGGCCATCAGGCAGGAGCAGATCAGCTTAGGGGTGTCCCCAGCCAGTGGGATGTTTGTCCTGCGTGTGCTGGGTTGGGTGTCCGGGCAGAAGCCTTGCCTGAGCCCTCGGTGGGTTTTGCTGCTGGCACCAGCTGTGGACCAGAGGCCCCACTGGTGCTGGAGAGCCTGGGACACTTCCACCTGCTCACATCACTTTTTTCTTTTTTCCCCCCCTCTTTTGTAGCTGTTTGGATGGGTTTTTAGGGCCCAGGCTAATCTGGGATAATTGAAAACTGCACTCCAACAATCTCAAGCATTCGGATTATAATTATTTCCATCTGTCTGTTTTTGTTTATTTACATTTTCAAGAAAGCTCTAGTAGTACTTAGAACGGCTTTATTGTGCTAGAAACTTCTAGCCCACTGTGTTTTGCAGATCCCTGGGCTGATTCAGTGGAGCAAAGCCTTAGAAGGTTCAAGGCTGACACTGACACTTCCTTTCCCACCTTGGGCTGAGACCACAGCTTACTCCCCAGCTTCTGTCAATTTTTGTTTAAGTGAGATTTATATTTTAAATGTTTGGTTGTTTCTCTTCCATGCTCGCTTTCCCACCCAAAGCACCGTGGTCCCTGTCACCACCTGCAGCTGCTCCAGAGCCAGGGCTGGTGCTGGTGCTCAGCGAGGCCAAGGGAGCTTCTCCTCCTGACACCAGGAGCCTTGGGACTAAGCTCTGTGTGGGCTCCTTCTTCCTAAACAGTGACGGGCAGTGCTGTGGTCATCTTTAGAAAAAGCTTCAGAAAATTATACCTGGCTTCCACTGTTAAATAGTCCAGCTTTGGTTTTCACCCCAGCTCCACTTAAGAAACCCAGTAGCATCTTGTTTGCCCCAGTTTTTTCTTACGATGATGTCTTGATTTTTGTTGCGAACATGTTTCTCATAGCTTTCAGCACCAAATAGCTTTAAAGACTGATAGATCTCAAACACTTGCAGCATCTCCATGTCTGAGATCTTGCCCGTGATTTATAAAATCTTTTGAAATTAGGAAGGATTCATGGACTGCAGCAAAAGACTCTATTAACTGAGTAGATGGAACTCGGAATCACAGAATCCCCTAGGTTGGAAGGGACCTTCAAGGGACCATTCAAAACATGCTTGTTCCTGTGCAACCTGCTCTAGGTGGACCTGCTTTGGCAGAGAGGGCTGGACTAGATGATCTCCAGAGGTCCCTTCCAACCCCATATCATTCTGTGATTCTGTAATAAGATCTTGGCCTATTTGCTAATGTTACATCGGAGTAGGATTTTTGCAAATTATCAATTTATTATGTGGCACACTGTTGAGTATCCTGAGCAACTCATTTTCATGGTTGAGGAAGGTTTATATGTATGTAAATAAGAATTCAGGGTCTTAGTATTCAATTTATAACTTAAAATATCTGTAAACTAAATACTCCAATAGTTGCAAGTTCCCCATGAGACAGAGCCTTCAGGGATCAGCCCAAGAGCACCTCTGGGAAGACCTGGTGTGGAGAATGACTAGCACTGCTGCAGGTGAGCCTTCTGCTGGAGGAAGGAAGCTTCAAGAAGGGCATGTTTGTCTGGGAGGCAGAGGAAAGTGCTTGTGTCAGCCACAGCGAGTGCTCAGGGATCTGGCTAGTGGGGCTGCGTAAATTGGGATGTGGGAGTTATTTTTAACCAGCGATGCCTGAGAATGCAGGAGAATCCATGTGGGAGGATGAATCATAACTGTGATGGGGAAGGGAAAGGGTGGGCAAGGCTGGTGAGCTGCGTGCTCCCCAGGCATAAAAACATTCCCAAGTGCCTAACCCCTTCAAACCAGCCATCTTCTCGCAATCCCACCAAGGGTGCTCTTGGGATTGGAGGAATGTATCTAAATATTTAATGTACATCAGCATCCAACAAAAATAAAATATCTTGACAAGTTCTGGATGATTCTGAGTCTCACAGGGAAATGGCTGAGCAAGAAAGGCTGCTCACTACGCAGGCCACAACTTCTAGAAAAACCTGCTTTAAGAATTGCCACCAAAACAAGCAGAAGGTATTGAGGGAGAAAGGAGATTTGCACTGAGGGAGTGTGGTTCTCTCTCCACCCCTGGTGGAAGCGGGTGGTGGGACTGTCCCAGCACCGTGAGCCTCTTGTAAGAATGGGGAGAGTTGGGTATGACCTACACAAATCTTCTGGTCGAGACCTGGCAGGTCCCACTTATGTGGGTCTGTTGAGGAGAACATCTGAGTGAGTGACTCCCCTGTAGAGGAAAGATGCTTTATGCTGCTGCAGCCCAATCTGTAAAACCTAATCCTTGATGGTTTAGGTGGCCAGAGGGAAGTCTGGCCGCATGGATGGATGCAGGCAGCTCTCTTCATCTGGATTTGGGCATCCAGGTGGTGCCCATGGCCTGACCTGCTGCAAAGGGATCCTGGGCCTTGGTGCCTGCAGAGCTGCAAACCTGATTTCTCAGGGTGAACAAGAAAACCCCACAAGGGCCCAAGTTTCATCACATTCACTAGTGTTTGAACAGTAGACTTTTGTGCCAGGGCTGACTGTTTTTAATTCTTAGCCACTAAGGGGAAAAAATCCCAAGCCTTACAGAACTAATAAATTGTGGCAAATGTTTGTAATTTGCCAGTGACTGGGTTACACACTTGTGTGCAACGGATGATTTGGTGAACAGCAGCGACGCTCATTTTCCTGGGAATGTGAGAAGCTTGTATGAGTGCAAAGACCTGTGGTTCTGATCTGATTCCCTTGTGGTTTGGATCTAGAAAAAAGCAGTACCTCTAAGTAGGTAGGTAAAGACTCCCCTCCCTAGTCCTATTTAATTTAATTTGAAAATATTTTGAGTGTCTTCACAACAGCAAAACACAGAAAAAATATATATCTCTTTTCAATCCATCCTTTGTAGTTTTCCTGCTGTAGGGAGGAACTCCTGACCTCCCTGGAGGATGTCTCCTTCCCGGGCAGTGACCCAGTCACGCTCTGCCTCTTAATCCTGACTTGCCCAGAGGAAGAACGAATGGTGTGAGTCAGAAATCTCCACTTCTCTTGCCCATGTATCTTCACACCAAACCCAGAACAAAATGTATTGGCTTGAGGTTCTCATAGCTCTTTCATTTGTCTGCAATATTATTTTAATAGATGTAAGATTTTTTTTTAACTGTTTTGAAGGCTAATATGAATTTAAGTTGAAATAAGATCTGAAACAAATTTCTACTTGAGGGTAGGATAGTCTTGTTGCTGCAGAAAAGATTGGGAAGTCGGACGTTTATTGAATCACTGGCTTCCTGCTAACCTTGGTATTAATCTCTCTGCCACTGTTACCTTCCTTGCCGAGTGGTAAACACATGTAACGGGTGTTACACCAAAGCAAAGCCTAGAATATCCAGCCTCATAAATGTGGTGATTGCTAACTGTGTTTAGCTTCTGCTCAGGCTCTGAGATGTGTGGGACCAATTTCCCCACTGTGGATTTACTGTTGCAGAAGCAGCTGTCTTTCAGAAGTGCATCCTCAGAGGAGAGCAGGGTCAAAGATAACAGCGTCTCTGCTTCAGGCAGAGTGAAATAATGGGGAGAGATCAGGCTGGCTGGAATTTTTCAGTGTCTCTGACCTTGTCCGTGCCATCCCCACCATCTGTGAGCTGCAGCCGCACCGGCTGGCCTCTGCAGCAGGGCTTCCTCCAGCCCTGGTGCTGGGATGTGGCTCCCCAAAGCTTTCCCCAGGATGAGCAACTTCTGTGCCCTTGTCTGAACCTCTGCTTGAACTATCTGTTTTGAACAACATAGGGAAGCGCTGAGAAATGTAGAGGCTGTGCTCTGGCCTTCCAGGGAAGGAGGAGTGACCCAGCTGTGGATGTAAGCAGAGGAAAAGCTTGTTTAACACTTGAGGGAGAAGAGGGTGGAAACAGGGGAACTCGTGGTCATGCCTGCATTTCTAAAGTTTTATTGCTTTTGCTAACTGTAAGCCAATTGTTATTAAAAACTGACAACACAGATCCCCAAGTGATTAGGCTTATGAAAGTAATGGATTTGGGATTTTATTTTCTGGTTTCCTGGTTATCTGAGGCATGCAAAAGCCATGGGCTACGCTTCTTTTGACTGCAAGAGCAAGCAGCTTTTCTCTTTTGCTTTGTTCTTGTCTTCTAGAAGCCTTGAATCCTTCTGGAAGACTTTGAAAACCAGCCAGCAGAAGATTATTAGCTGATGCTAATGGAGACTCAGAAGTGTGAATGGTGTCTTGGCAACACCTGAATAGCATGAGATGAGTATTTTGGTATCCCAAGGTAGCTAGTGACACAGGGGGAGTTGGTAACATGGGTCCTGCTTAAGTGTGCTTGTGGCTCACACAGGCCAAGTCCTCTACACCCCAAGTCATGGACAGGTTTCCAGTATCGAAAATCCTGGTACTGAGGAGTTTACTTCTTGCTTGGTTTCTCTTGCTTTGTAATTGACTCCTGGGAAGCCTTTACCCTTTCTCTTTAGGAAAGCAGTACTATGTAGTTAATACAGATGTAAAGGATCCTCATTTGTTTTTTACTTATGTTTGGTGCATACTAATTGTTTTCACTTTATTGTTATAACAATAGAAATCCCATATATTTTGTCTGTAATTTGTTTTGTTAACAAGACCTTGCATTCTTGCCATTTGTTTTCAAAGCTAGATTAAAACCTCTCCTAAGTTTAATTCAACAGAAACATTACTGAAGTTCTGCACTACCTGCCTGTTAAGTGGCTACATTATATTTCCTTATTAATTAAAATGATGATATCCAGTATTTGGGGCATGTTACCTGTCTAGCATAGCCTCCCGCCTGCCTGGGTGTCATGGCAATCTCCTCTGGGTGGCAGGGCTGGTTTCTGAGCATCGCTCGTAGCCATGGCAACGAGGGCTGATGGGGAAGTCCAAGCTTTAGGGATGTGAAGGAGTAGCTCACTCTGGCTGTGGTTATTATTTTAAGGGCGCTAGTGCAGTCCATAGCACTACTCTAGCACGTGGGTTTCTCCATGTGATAACGAACCCACTCGGTTGAAACTTGACCTGTTCTGAAATGAGGGCTTGAGGGAAGATAAGAGAAATGAAATGAAACTGCTAATAAATGAGGGGGCAAAGCCTAGGCTCACTTTACTCGTAAGACTTCTAAAATCTTTAATTTAGCAAATTGGCTGATTTCCTGGGATAAATTACAGACAGGAGCTGGGCATTTTATTTGAAGTGTCTGAGCTCTGGATACCTGAGTCAATGTCTGTCTCTTTTATTCCTTTGTGAGACTGATCAGATCCTGAAACCAGTCATGAGAGGGAAAGGAAAAAAAAAAAAAAGAAAAGAAAAAAAAAAAACCAACAACCCAAAACCAAACCAATACTAAAAACCCTAAAAGGACACCTCAGTGTTCTGGTGATCACCTAGGCTTCCCCCCACTAAGCTTTCCAGCAATGAGGCAGGACCTTTAACAACTTTCCTCCATGTGAAGTGTTGAAGGATGCTGTGGTTTGCAGGGTACCAAAGAGAGGGTCTGGGTGGGTTGTGTTTGAGAAGGAAGTGATGACAGGGTTGTACCAGAGTCCAGCAGACATTAAACTGTGAGACCTGGAAGTGCTACGGTGATGTCTGGAAAAGGGACACATTTGTAGTAACGCAAATACGGTGTTTTGGGGCACTATGGAGGTGACCAACCCTCATTGCTATTGATGTCGATGGGACACAAGGTTATGAGGCTGGCAGTTTACAGAGCCAAGTTAATGGGTTTCTTATCTAGAAAAGGATTTAGTTATTAAGCTCAAAGAGCAGAGTATGATTCACCTGATAGAAAAACAAACCAATCCAGTGTCTTCAGTGGGGAGCACCCCCTGTGAAGATTTGCTGGGTCCAATGGAAATAAGCAGTTCTCAGGCTGAGCCTGTGCTTGTCGACTGGCTGTAATAGAACAGCTACTTTCTTTCCTCAAAATCAAGTGCAGTGGGAGTATGTGAGAGAGGACGGGGGCTGGGAGCTTCCGACTGGGAGCTTTCAGGATCCAGTAAGATCCATCACGCCGGCCCTGCCTCCGGAGAGAGCTGCGGGAGCCGGCGTGGGCTGCAGCAGAGCCCCACCAGCACCTCAGGCAATCACCCCCTGCATCGACCCCTAAAGCTGCTGCTCCTCCTCCAGCAGCCCAGCTCCCCGTTTGGGAGCGTGTTGTTCAACACTCGGCAACAGCAAAAGCCTGACCCCTGCAGAATTTCTAGAAACTGCGATTCAAAAAAAAAAAGTGGTGGGGCATCCTCAGGGGTTTCCACTCCTTCTCATAAAAATGGACAGGATACTTTTTTTTTAAAAAAAAGATTTTAAGATCTTAAGATTTTAAGATTAAAATTTAGAGATTAATTTTTATTCACTCTCATGTCCCGCAGGAGATCAGAAAGAGGTTCTTCTGCACTCCCTTACCTCAAACTTGGAGCCTGGCACAGCTCATCACCCAGTTTCATGGTGATTTTGTGCTGCCTACTCTTTAGTTATCTTCTGCTTAATTCTTCAGAAATTCGGCTTGATATTTTAAAGCAAAGACTTTATAACAGACTAAAATATTGATAGGAATTTGTTTTGGTTTCTCATAAATTCTTGGATTTAGGGAAAAAAAGCAATGACGTATTTTAGACATGTTGGCTGGTTCAGCAGCAAATCATAAAGCTTAATCGTCAAGAGTTCTTAATCCCAGATAACTGGGGTTTTGCTGTTGGTTTGGGGGTTTTTTTTTGCTTATGCTGCAAGATAATCCTACTGCTGAGATTATTATACCCACAGCAATTAAATCTGCATGCAGTTTTTCATTTTAATCTGTTATTTACAAACACAAATGATTTCGGATGAACGTTTTCTAGGTCTGGGCTCTGATTCAAGTAAGATAGACCAGGCAATGAGGATTTGGGCAGGGAGCATTCTAGAATAGATGCACCCGTCTCTGCTCAAGAATGAGCAACTATTTAAAATAAATAAATAATTTTTTAAAACCCACCCCAAAAAAAAAATATATCCTTGCTGCCTGGAAGCATTCCTGGAATGTGCCTTGCACCAGCCCCAGCGCTGCCGCCAGCGGGGGGCGAGGGGCTGAGCTGCACCCCCAGGGAGATGCGGCAGAGAGAGTTTATCTTTTGGGAGAAGGAAAGAACCGTTTCTGGCAGCTTTTTCTTCAGAGGTGGGGAATATTGGGAAACCACTCGGAGCTTTGCGAAACGCCCTTCACAGATGTATGGGGTGCGATTGCTATTTCAGGGCTCGGAAGAACGCGAGGTATCTCGCTGAAGCCACAGTCCTGCCCCAGCAAAAACAGAGCAATGTGGTTTGATATGACATGGCAAGGACGTTTACAAACAGAAATGTCAGAGAAAAGCTGTCCGGGACATGGACAAGGAATAGAATCATTGAATGGTTAGAGTTGGAAGGGACCTTAAAGATCATCTAGTTCCAACCCCCCCACCATGGATGCGTGGTGCTGAGTAACATGTGCGTGGGGGTATTTTTCATGATCTTTTATTGCAACTTTCCTTAAAATCTCTTTCCTATTTCCCTTCCTCCCCTACCTTTATGGCCAAGCAGGTGCGTTTTAGAAGGGTTTGAAGGAGATGCTTTGGCAATGTGGTTTGTGAAAGGACGTTGATAGCAAAAATGAGATAACATGGGAGAAATCAAAGGTGAGGGGCAAAAGCCATGGATGGGGAGAAGAAGGCAGGTGCTTTACGCAGGAGGAGGTAAATCCTGAGAGATAGGTAAGTACTATGGGAGCTTTAAAATGGGCAGTGGTGTGTTAAACAGTCCTTGTGCTCCAGGATCCTTGCCTGCAGTGCTGCAGCAAAGGGAGCACAGACCCTGCTGTGCTCAGCCCTTTCATGAGCCAGAGCGCTCTTTCTCCTCTCTAAGGGGATCATTTATGGGAGCAACCCCTGCACACCACCAACTATATTTGCAAATAACACAGCAGTTAAGTTGCTTTCAGGAGCTCCTTTAACACTTCAGTATAAGAATTGATTAGTACTCCATTGGCATGAACATTCTAATGCTTAACAAAGAGTCAGGAAATTTTGTGGATATGGCTACATCAAAATTCTTTAGTTATGTGACTCAAAGGAGTATTAATTCATCCTATGTGTCTAGATGTATTTTTTATATTTCCCATCTGTAACAGCAATATTTTTTTCCCCAAGCATGCTACATTTCTAGAGCTTGTTAGGGTCTCCTGTAGCTGTGCAGAATTCCCCACTTCCTGTCACTTCCTAAATTTGAGTGAAATACCAGCCTCATATGAAGAGAAAAAAGACCACACAAGACCACATGTTGTTTACTCTGGGCTGATTATTCACGTTACGAGCAGCCAAGAGCAGAGACTGTTTTCCCCTAAGTTCTGAAAGCACAATTCCATCAAACCAATAGCTGGCTTTGCTTTAATAAAATACATTCAAGAAGGGATGATGTCTCCCCACTGAGATATAAATGCCTGCACTTGAAAAATACATCCCCTCCGGTTTCTTTTATCATTTGCAAGCAAGTCACCCCTGCTTAAACATCTCCATGTTACTAAGCTTCTTTTCTTTGGCATTGCTTTTTAAAAATTAGCTTGAGGAGTTAGTTTTGATTCCTTTGATCAACCTTCTTGTTGCGCTGTTGAGGTGTGTCCTCTCCCTGCTTTCTGTCCAGCAGACAGTGCAGGGGGAGTTTTCTGTGGGATGGTGTGGCCGTGGACCCCATGGGCAACATGGCAGCACTTCCCAGAGGGCTCCACGCTTTCTGTCTCCTCAGTTTGATGCCACAGGGAAATGTCAGGAGGGCTTCTCCTTGAGCTTTTCCAGGTGTCTTGATGCTCTTTAGAAATTTTGTTTATGCAGGAGGTATGGGAGGGGTGTGAGGGACTGTTACATCGATCAGAGTCCTGTTAATGGCAGATTACATCATTTGAGCTCCACACATGAGGCTGGATTATAACTGCCTGTGTTAAGTGAAAGAAATGGAGCTTTTCTATCAGTTGAGAAGGAAGAAACCATGTTGTGTTAAAGCTGGTGTGACCCCGTGCTGTGTTCAACCCATTCTCTGCATTAGGCATTTAGGGCTCATCCTCTGCACGCTCACAGCTGTGGCTCCGTGGACTAATACAGAAACACAGGAACAGATCTCAGCTCATTTTCAGGAATCATCTTAACTTCTTGTATCCGGGGTACTAAAGGGGAAATCCAACCCTTACAGGAACCAAAGGCAAACCGCTGATGGGTTTATCAGTTAAGAGTGGGAGTTTGGCCTGGGGTTTCAGAAATCACATCTTTGTGCTTTTCCTCCTTTGCCTTGCAGAATCCCTCCCTTCGGAGAGGATGCGTGTGCTGCCATTGCTTCTTTTGTATACTTTGTCCTCTTTGCTGCACACCTGAGGTTCATCCAACCAATGCTGCTTAACCGCCTCCCCCTCCCCCCGTTTGCTATTTTGTGCCTTGTGTTGTGTTTTCCAAAGCAGACTTTTGTTACAATAAAATACAAATAGCTGTTCTGAGTATTTTTGTGCTCTAAAAGTGAGTATAGTTAACAGATGCCAAGATGTAATAAATCAAACTGAAGTGCTGTCTTAGTTGCTTCAGCTTGAAAGGGAACTGCTGTAGAAAAAGGCAGTGATGAAATCTAAACTGCATTTGCAATCCCGTGAAGATTCAGGTCAACAGGGTTGAGAGCAGAAATTAATGAAGTGCGATGTTTGCTGCAACAGCTACAGTAAAAGTGGAGGTTTCACAACAGAAACTCAAAGGGAGTAACACAAATGCACATGATGCTGAGTGCCTGATGTTGGCCCCAGGGCCTTGAACATTAGAGGGAGAGAGGGCTCCACATCTGTTATCCATGTGAAAGTGAAGCATCCCGTGTGTGCTGAAGGTCACGGTGACCTGAGATGCTACGCTGACACGGCTGTGAAACAGCATGGGCCGCTCTTCACTCTGCAAACAAATTTTCCAGGACAGGAAAAAATAATAATGAAAAAAAATGAGGCTTGTTTCTGTCAGCCTTGCAAGTGCTTTCCCTTCAGCTGGACTCGGTGCTCTCTCTGTGGCACTACCTGTCCTTTTCATCTCTGCTGTGCATTGACTTCTATGAGAGGAGAGCAAGCTTCTCTCTGCATGTGTTTGTCTCCTTGGCAGATCAGTGTGACACTTGTATCCTTTACTGTATCCTGTCACCAGTTCCTAAAGGGATATAATTGCTTTTGTGGTAATTGTCATGATGGTCTCCCTCCCTTTTTTTCAATCTCTTTTGAACGCTCTGTATTTGACCCCGTCCTCAAGAGCAGTGTTAGTAGAGATTGGTATGAAATGCCCATTATATACTGGCAGGTACTTTAATCTCAAGGCAGATAACCTGACACTGGCCATGCGAGCAGCCAGACTGGTACTTTGCTCTCTATTAGCAGTTTCATTCTTTGCACTTACCAAAATCCCGCTGGATTCAGTGGGAGTCCTGGGCATGCATCTCAGACAGAACTCACCTACATGTTGTGGTCTTTACCCTTTCTTGGTGTATGGAAATGAAAACTCCAATGCTGCAGTTTAGCAACACTAAGCAACAACTGTCTCCTTGACTTCAGAGTCTGTGGTTTCCCCAGGGGTTAAATCTGTTTGGATTTCTTCTCAAATTCTTCCAGGTGTGGTGGACTTTGAGAACTCCCCAGCACGGGGGAGGTCACCGGGTGTGTGAACCCTGCCCCATTCATTTCTTGAGACAGCATCCTGCTCCCCTGTTCTTCTTGGCTTCCAAATATTATTTTCAAAAATGCCCAAAGCAAAATGATGGAGCCATGCTGAGCTTCCACCAGCCAGCAGAACGGAGAAGCAGAGAGAGAGTAACCAGAGGGAGGCGTGAGCTTGCACAAGGGATGGCAGGTAGTGGGGTGGCAGCTCCTTGTGAAGAAGGCAGCAGAGTCCCAACTAAAGCGAACTCAACCTGACAGGACGTGTCCCAGCGCAAGAGAATGAATGTGTGCTTTCCTATTTGGACTTCAGCTACAGTTATCTGGATACCCAGGCATCTATCAAAGATCTTGGATTTCTGATCTGTAGTCAGGTGAGGGTTCAAGCCAAGCACTAGAATGTTTTCAGTGTTTTGTCCCCTTTATTTCTTATGCTTCTTAATTACTGGTATATGCAGAGTCTCTCAGATCATGCAGAATCTTAAAATGAACAAAAAAATAAAACTGAGGGGAGATCTTCATATAGTGTGCAGAGGAATTTTTCAAAATCCCTCTAAATATTCATTCGTATCCCTTCGCCCACAATTCTTTTTTGTTAGGTGCCTTCTCTAATGTAAATCAATGTGCTAAGTCTGAGCTGATTAGAGTCAGAGTCAGTTCAGAGAGAAGGTGAATGTTCCTTCACAAGGTATCTTTCCGTAGCTGGAAGACTAAGCACTGTCTGTTCACTGAAGAAACAGAAATGTGTATTTGGATTTGTTAGGGAATTTCTTCTAAATACTGCTAATCAATTTAGAGGGGCTTGATTTATTTTTTTTAATGGCATCCAAAATTTGTTATGTTGTTAAGTGTTTTAAAACCCAAATAGAAATAAATATGCTGACCACAGTTGATCACATACAGTGTAACTAAATCTAGTGTTTGATACTGACAGCAAAAAAAGCTTGTGATTTATTTTGTTTTTAAAGATAATGCATCCAACAGAATTCTTTTTTTTTAAAAAAAAAAAGAAAAGAAAAAGAATTTCAAATCAAGCGTACCTACATCTTCTGTGCCACATCAAAGGAAAAGGGCAATGTAATATGAAGTATAAGTTTCATTTTACTGTATAGAAATATATATTGATAATATAACTTTGTAACATGTCTCAGCTACAGGAAAGAGAATTGAGAATGTGACCATTTTGGACTCAGACTCTCATATCAGCCACTGAAAAAATCTTTATTTTAAAATGTAATTTATTGTTACTGCTATCATGAGAGTCTTCCACTCACTCACAGCTTTCTGAAATTCAGTTTAGGGGTTGAAAAAAAAGACTTATTCCCAAACTCCAAGGCTCCCGCAATACCTGCCTTACAGTAAATGCTAAATTTAGGGTAAACCGTAATTACAAATATCATTGAGATTTTCTGTTGTTTGTCATCTCTCCAGATCAGACACCAATTTGCCTTACAGATCTCTGTTGTGTGCTTGGGGGGCAGTTGTGATACTCTGGATGTGACTTCTGGGCAATCTCCTCCCACTGCTAGTTGGGAACGTGGGAGCACCTGGGCTGTGTGGTGCTTCTGAACCCCCTATTTGCTGCTATTGATAAAAACAGAGTTTTTTGCTGCTCTGGGTGCAGGGAACACCTGAGAAATTTGAACTTTCATTATACAGGGATCTGCTATGAAGATTAAATAAAATTTGAATTTAAGCAAACCAAATGCTGAAGTTGTAAAGAAAGCTGATGCGTCCACCTTCTCATATTTGCATGTTTTCACTGATGAAGATTGTAAGACAGAGCTGAGAGTTTTACTGTTTTTCACAGTTAATAACTAGGCAGGGTGTTACTTCCATGTGGCATCCAGATGGTAACATGGTATATTGTGGATGACACTGAGAAAATTGCCTTCCTCTAGAAATTGCCTGTGTGAAGTACACTAAAAAATTCACCTATTTCTGCAGTATGGAAAATAGGGAAGAGTGATGGAAAATGACACTGAGCTGTGTAAGAATTGCTCAGATGGCAGCCCAGCCATGTGGTAATGCCGTCGTGCTTATTAGCACGATGGTTATTACTTTTTCAGGTAGTCATCCGCGAGTGCTTTACCATGCTGTACCCTCACAGCATGTGTAATTGGTAGGTATTATTATTAGATCCATTTTGTAAGTGAGTGAACTGAGGCATAGAAGTGTTAAGGGCGTATAGCAAAGCTCATACATTTCACACTGTAAGCAGGCTTGTTAGTGAGGAGGCATGTGGCTTGTGTTGGGCTGCGACTCATTCTCTACTCTGGGAATTCTCTACTCTGGGAATTCCCTACTCTGGGAATGACTGTGTGACTTTTTTGCTGCTTTTGAACTAGCTCTTGTCTTCCAACACACTCACAGGCTTTACTGAACATTGACTCTGGGTTGCACAGACTCGGGAGGAGCAGGCACCATTCCTGATCTGACACCCACTTTAGGTAAGGGACTGCCAGTAACTTTAAGGGGCTTTGACTTCAGGGAGCTTTGGATGAGGTCCTCTGTGAGGCTTGTGTTTTGCAGCAGGACCAAAAGTCAATATGTACATATCAGCATCGCAGATCTTTAAACACAAGACCAAATCAAGGGCACAAACATCCCTTTTAATTGTGTCTCCCTTCATGGTGTCAAACCCAGCTTTTGATCTCTAATTTTACTTTAATTGAAATCATTTATGTGAGCAAAAAACATTGATCACCTTTGCTGTCCTTTCCCAACTTATGGGATACGTTAGATAAGTTATGTTTTATCTAAGTTTAACTAAGTCAATATTTGCAGGGCAAAACTCTCCCCACTTTTTCTCCCTAGGGGTAAATTCCCAAATGTTACTTTTATTAAAGGTCCCTGTCCAGGAAGAAAAAACCCCAACACCTCTGTCCTTCCAATTTCTCTTTTCTTTCAACTTTTTTTTCAGTTTTTCAGTTGTTTACTTCCAAAAATGCACGTGCTCAGATAATCTTTAAAGTCATACTGTTAGCACAGGCTTATCAAACAGGCTCAGCTTCCCATAGGAACTAGCCCTTTAACAGTTGTCTTGTGTCTTTAGACTTATTAACTCACTAAGTGGAAAAAGAAAGATAAATGCAGACAAATGGATTATGCCTGTAATGAAGAGTTAGGCATGTATTTTCTATGGCAGCCTTGCAGAGAGTCATCTGAGTCTCTAAGGATGTTTCATGTTGTCTTCATAATGGATTCTGTCTTTGTTCGGTTTTTCTGACTGTCCTCAAAATTTTATTTGGAGAAAGGGTTCACATTATACTATCCTTTAAGCCATGCTGTGAAGAATTCCTGCCCCATGGGATGCCTCAAGCCTCAACTTTTGCGTCCTTTGGTGACGGAGGTTGCTGCCACAAAAGGCTCTCTAGGAGACAGGGACCTTGAGAAAAAAAATCTGGCATCAGCAACTATGTTGTGACCTTTTCATCATCGGAGAGCTTGGCTGTTGCTCTGCTTTATTAGTCTGAATGTTTTCCAAAGAGAAAATCTGGAAGGTGGGAGCAACAGCACGAGGAAGATTATTCTTAAGTGTTATAGCCGAGGTTGGAAGTGATGCAAAGGTGAAGAGGGACACATGAGCAGCGATTACTGAAAGCCCAAGGGACCTG
The DNA here is from genome assembly GCA_004320125.1 of Scolopax mira. Classification (NCBI taxonomy): domain Eukaryota; kingdom Metazoa; phylum Chordata; class Aves; order Charadriiformes; family Scolopacidae; genus Scolopax; species Scolopax mira. The sequence goes on along the minus strand of BJBW01001478.1, from coordinate 242,761 downwards.
TAAGTGAAATTTGAGGAGAAATTTTGTGAAGTTTTGGGGGAAAAATTGATCTGAAAGAAACCTCAAACAAGAAATAGCTTGTAATCTTAACTCAAAAAAACACAAATAAAAATTCAAATTAGTAAGTATTTTTGCCATGATCAATGGTTTTACATTATGGAATGCACAATATAATTAGCAAGAAAACTAATTCTGAAATACAGAATTAAAAGGCTCCAATTTTCAATTTTCTATGTCTTATTTTTAGACAAAAATACAATTTCTACAGGGTACAGCTTGAGAAAGCTAACTAATGGCAGCAGTACACAAGTGGCATATGTTTTTCAGATGGTTATTCCCCAGTGTCTTCCTATCCCTCCTCTTCATGTCTATAGAAGGCTCAGGGATTCTTTCCAGGACTCTTTAAAATCAAACTGTTTTTCAGGATCATGGGCTAACAGATGGAGAAGAGTTGTTGTCATCAGCGAGCCAAAGTAAATATAGTTGCAAAGAGTTTTCAGCAATAACTATGCATAATTATGCAAGTCAGTCATCTTTCCGTTGATTGGAGGATTGTATAAATCCATGGATGCTCTTGACCTCTGCTGTTGTTGAGTGCTGCAGTTCACCTTGGTAACTGTGTACAGACCTTCACCTACATGACATGAAAAATATGACGCTTTGGAGCAAATAAGAGACCCTATTCACACCTGTGGGCACCTGCCAAAGAGTCAGTCTGCCTCTGCTCAGCTGGCTCAGTGGTGGGACCCATGGGGTGTTGATGCCTCTGGATGCCTCATATCCTCTTTGGGTCAACGTGTGTAATGAGCTGTGTATAACACTGAAAACAGGAGGCAGCAGGACAGGCTTTAGGTTCCAGAATCAAGCAGAATCAAGAACTGGTTTCATGGGCACAGAGAAACTACTCCTTGCACTGAATGCCAATGGGCGTTTCTTCACCATTCCGTGAAAGTCCTGCATAAAAGGCTATTGGTGAGACCCTACATCTTGTATTTAACTTTTCAAATTCCCAATTTCTGGAGCTGAATGGTGGAGCAAATATGACATAGAGTTGATAGAGCTGTGAAATAAAAATTCCTCAAAATTCCATAAACCATGCTGTGGGTTATGGTTTAGCCTACCAGTTAATACGCTCTTGCTGCCTGCTCTGTAATTTGTTGGGAATGGGGAAGAAGAATCCAGACTTGGCAAGCTGGTGTTGCAGACAGATTTTGTCAGATGAAATCCCAGTAGACATTAGTCCAACATCAACAGCTCCTGAGCTATCACATGGGAATGCACAGGGAGATAAAATGAACATCCTAAAGGGTGGATCCTCTATTTTAAGGGACAGAGAAGGGAATCTGGATAATGTAATTCTTTTTTTCTTTCCCTTATGGAGTCGTTCAGAGAAATGATGGAAAATGCTGGTTCCAAACACAGATATGATTCTGTCTTTTCTTGTATTCTTCACTTTGTTTAAAGTTGCTTAACTCCTCTCTCTTGCTTTTTCCTACATGTGAAGAGAGGTTAATCCTATTGCCTTTACCTCAGAGGGATCGTGAGGGCAGAGTTTGGAAAAGAATTCGCCGTCTATGCAAAGAATCCACAAGTGACTGCAGGGGAAAAAAAAAAAACCAACCCAGACGTAGCATTGGGAAACTCCAGCACCAGTCGACTACTTTCTGGAAGTGGAGTGTCCTGTTACATAAACATCCTTGAAGCTTTGCAGAAGGGGTGACATTCACATCACATATGTGGGGCCTGACTAATTGGGCTTTGTGTGTGAAGAACTGGGATGGCGAGGATAAGGAAGTGAAATCCCCAAGGTGCAAGCTGGGCCTCCTGCTTCCCATGGCCTGTACTGTCGCTTACGTGTTGAAAAGGGCTCCGGCGCCTCCTGTACCACTGAGCTGAGGACTGGGAACTCTGAGAGCCCCGCGCCCCAGCCTGCATCCTGGCTCTGCCCTCCCCAGCCCTCTGGGAGCCCAGCGGCAACAGCCTCCAGCAGTCACTCACGGAGCATCCCTCTGCCCAGAAGTTGTTAACGTTCCTTCATATTAAAGTCTGCATTAGCTCAGCCCTCCTGGTCTATGCACAAACAGCACGCAGACCATGCGACCCTTGGCTGCTTCTACAAACACGGGCAGAAGGGGGGCTGCGAACTTCAGGAGCTCTGAGTTGCCCCTGGGAGGAATCTGTGCTTTTCCACTGATTATGTGGGGATCCAAAATCCCATAGCTGCCGTTTTGATGGCCAAAGTGAGGTGGCACCAGTATCCCTCCATCCAAAACTCACTTGAGACCCAGGGCCCAGCCCTCCACAGCCCCACGCTTTGTGGGGAAGCGGAGCCGCAGCACGAGTTGAAAGTCACCGCTTTGTTTTGCACACACTTTGTAAAGCTCTGTCACTAGTCCCAGGCAAAGAAAATAACCTGTTTTCTCCCCCATCTCTTCATGAAAATAACTTGATAGTGTCCACTATAAAATTAATGTGTATATTATTCTATGTTTTATGACATACACAGAATAATGGTTTGCAGGTTTTCTGTTCTGTGCAGCAGCTCTCAGGGTAACAGGTTAGATTTAGCAACTGGGATGGCAGTGAAAGGAAGAGATTCACAAGCTGAAAGAACCAGTGCTGAACTGGTTAAGAAAGAGTAAAATCTGAATTCCCAACTCTTTTTCTTTTCACAGCTGTTAAGAGTTCAGTGGGTTGAACTGCAATCCTTCAAGTTCATCTGTTGACTCCAACACAAAACTATTATAAACTGTGCCTCTAAAACACGTGATGAAACATTTCTTGAGAGCTATTTATTCCAACTGCAGCAGAGGAAAGTTTTCAGAACACCCGGCATTTGGTAGAGGAAAGGTCTCTTGAGCTTTGCTAAAGGAGGAATTATTTGCATACCAACGTAAGTTGCTTTTTGATTTTTTTTTCCTGCACCATTGAATAAAATAATATTTCTAACTTTCCCCCTGCTATGAAAACACGGTCAAGTAGCAAAAAAAAAGTTTAAATGCCTGGTAGAGCATTTCTATATAATTTTCTTTCTTCAATTGTGTGGATTGGGGGTTTTATAATTCAGCATAGAACGCAACATAAGTTAATATTACGTATTTTGTTTTCCTTTAATGTTTTCTATACCTGAATAACAGTTCATTCAGTTACAGTATTAATGCAGAAGCATGATAGACTGCAAGCTTCAATCAAGTGTATCCTGCAAACTTACAGATTGCAAGTAGCAAGGAATAGTTTGGGGGTATCTTTTTTCAGGTGTCTTTTACGTCTTTGATCTGAAGTTTGATCTTACGTATACGTACACATTCTCCCCCAGGCTTTAGCTGTGGTAAACACTTTCCATGCCGAAAATGGACCATGCAAACATGACCCAAGCCATGCTTGATGCTGAATCCCGCAACATGGAGAAGAGCAACAGCAATGAGTATTTTTACATTCTGATTGTCATGTCTTTCTACGGGACCTTCCTGATAGGGATAATGCTGGGCTACATGAAATCCAAAAGAAAAGAGAAGTCGTCCAATTTGCTTCTGCTCTACAAAGATGAGGAGAGAGAATGGGGGGAAGCTGTGAAGCCTCTACCAACCATATCGGGGCTGAAATCTGTGCAGATCCCTATGATGCTGAACATGCTGCAGGAGAGCATGGTGCCTTCCCTGTCCTGCGCCATCTGCTCGATGGAAGGCAGCAGCGTGAGCTCCGAGTCATCCTCCCCAGACGTGCACTTCACCATCCAGGAGGAAGTGATGGATGCTGAACTGGGGGAAGTGTCAGAAACGCTCCTCAACGAGAGCAGCGAGGGATCTGCGGAAAACATCCACAAGAACTCCTAGCACTTGCAGGGCTCCCTTGATCAGCTGTCCCAAGCGTGAGCGGAGCTCCCACTAAGAACTTGTGGTTCTACTTTCCTGCTCTCCGATGAACTCTCAACAGGTATCTTTGCCCCTGGGCCTGAGGTGCTCCTGAGAGCTGGCAGGACAAGAAAGCAGTGGTACCTAATACCAAAGTGTAACTTGCACGTAACTGGGATGCTTAATTTTACTTTTTCCATTGTTATTTCTTAATATAAGAGCTAAGAACAAGGAGAATATATATATATATATTTTCTAACAAGGTAACTATTACCAGCATGTCTTTGCATGTTTCAGAAGTCTGCAAATATCTGGGAAATGTTTAGGGAAGTTCCCTAATATAAGTGCCTGGTTGTTAAAGCTGATGGGTGATGCTCATTCATCCTCAAAACTGTGACAGGCTAGAAGGACTCTTCCTGTACTTTTCTTATAAGAAACCACAGCCAACAGCAGATTTGCTCAATGAGGCCTCAAAAGCTGAAAATTTGTTGATGCTGTAGTTGAAGGGGGATTGCAGCATGGCTGGAGACTGACTTTAGGCAAAGGAAAAAATGACAGAAAAAGCAAATAATGAAAAAAAAAGAGGTAAGTAATTTCTAGGAGGCTTGTAAAGGCCAATTTCAGATCCATACCACTGTATTTATCTTCGCTTAAGTTGTACCTGTACCAGCTGGGTCAGGTTAACTAATTTCTGCTGCAATCCAGTCTTTGACTGAGTTACTAGTAGGAAAAGTGGTTTTGTTTTTTGCTTTTGTATTTTTTTAGAGACACATACATTTGATCACTAAAAGCAAAGATCTGAAAGTTAAAAAAAGATATTAAAAGATCTTTGTTACAAGGTGGAAAGCGTAGAAAAGCTTGAACACATGCTGCTCTGTTACGCCCCCCTGGAGCAATAGGTGGAATGCAGGAGTAGAATTTAACCTAAGCACGGGTGAAATCCTGGCCCTGCTGAAGTCATCAGCTGAGTCCTCTGACTTCAGGGGACATGCACATGATTTTGTGCTTCACTGTTGGAGTTAAATTCTCGATTTGAGGTCAGTAAAACTGTACCCATTTACAATATTGAAGAATCTGGTCTTCGTGCTCTGTTTAAGCCAGTGTAGATAAACATTGCAGTACATCCTTTTTTTTTTTTCCTTCAAACAGTTCGCATGTGATACATGCATTTCTACAAAGTCATTAGTAACTAGTTTTTAAAACCACCACAGTCTTCCCCTCCTAGTTTAATGGTACTGTGATTTTTTTCAAATGTTCATGAAATTAGTTACTAAATTATTGCACTGTTAAAAGAAGTAGTGTTAATATTGTAGCAACGTATGATTATTTCAATCATACCTTATATTTTATAATAACTTATTACAATGTTTGGATTAGTTCTGAACCATGAGGGCTAAGGAGCCTGAATCTAAAGCGTTGCACAGCAAAAATGTTTGCAAAATGTCTCCACATATTTCCTGCGCTAAAATAGCTCTGTGATTTATCCACTGGCATTAGAGCTGGAGAGATGGCTTGAAAAATAGGAGGGCTGAGCAGCAGAAATGAGCTGAGGCGAGTCTGCTGTGCTTCAGCCGCGTAGAAGGAAGGGCTGAGGGTTTGTCTGGGAGGGTTAACGCCGCGGGACGCAGCCCCGCAGAGGTATGGCTGTCTCTCTCTCAGCCCCAAAGAACAAAAGCCCCATTGTGCTCGGAAAGGGCCTGATCCAGCGCCCGGCTGAAGGCGGTGGGAGTTTTTCCATCGACTTCAGTGAACTTTGGATCAGACCATATAAAGCTTTTTGGTAGATTTAATCCAAAAGGGGCTGTTTTAAGTTTGAAAGAAGCCAAATTAAGTTTGGCACTTTGCCTGGAATCACTTGAATCCTGAAACTTTCCAAATGAGACTGACATGCGCGAGTTGTCACATTTTCCATTGCTTTCTCCTTCGTCCTTTTACTTGTGGTATAAGTGTATTTGTATCTGTAAAAAAACCCTGATGTATATAATTCCTAACATTGAGTTGTATATAATTGTCTCATGTATTTAAAGTTTATTGTTTCTACTGGCACTAATTTTTATTTAAATAAAGAAACACATTTCCTGGGAAAGTTTCCATGTTTGTTCACTACGTCAAATAGATTTCCAGTAACGGGACCATGCAAAATTTCTACCAGATCCCTGTCTCAGCCTCTTTTTGAAATGATGCCTTGTGCTTGACAGTACCACAGCACTGAGGGCTGAGCCAGGGGCTGTGCACTTGCCTTGGGTCCGTACTGGCTCTTCACGACATTGGGCAACTTCCTCACACTTGGCTCCTGCCGATATGCAGCCGGGGCCACAGGGATGCCCTGATCCTCCTGCAAAGAGCTGGGGGTGCTGGCGAGCCATGGGAGAGGCTGGCAAAACCAACAAGGTGCTACGAAAACTTTCTTGTCACTTTTTCAGCCTCTCAAAGTCTGTATTTTGAGTTTTGGTTTTAAATTTGCATTGTAGCAAAGGGGGTGGGTTGAGGTTAGGGGCAAGTATCTGGCACAGGTCTCTGTTCCCACTGGATTTTCAGTACTGGGCCATGGTATGTGGTTGGCTTGGAAACAAACTTCAGCCCTGGGTCTTGTTGCTTCTCTGTTATTTCCAGCATTAGGGATAGGGGAGATTTAGGGATTCTGGCTCTCAATACAGGATGGGAATGTTTAGAGGCAAGTTTGCACTTCCATATCTCCTTCAAGCTGTGACAGTATGTACAGGGCCACAGGCACCAGCTGAGACCTACTTGCATGGGGTAATTTGAGGTTGTTTCAAAAATCAGCTTGCTATGAAGTTGTATCTGCTGTCTTTCCCACAAAACCTGTTCCTCCTGCTCTGCTCTCTTCAGTCACTCCCTATGAAATAATTCTGGGGCCTGTTCACAAGCTTCTGTGGACCTAAAGCTGCCCATCAGCAAGACTATGTTTCCCTCCGGCACTGTAATCTCCCAGGACACCCACAGTGTCCTGGAATAGCAGGTCAGTAATGCTGCGTCTTCCACATCACCCACGCCGCGCTCTCAGGGTTTCAGTGTTTCCATTGCCCCAATAATGAATCAAGAGACTTCTGACAGCACTGGTGATAAGAAGGAAAAACAGAACAAAATGTAAATTACAGCTCTGCTTTGTGGATCAAAAAAGCTAGCTTATTCCAGCAGTTTCTTGCGTTAAATTGAGCTGCTATAAAGGGAAACACTGTGTGCTCTGGGGTCTATTTACACTGAAGGGAGCTAGTAAGGATGAAAATGTGGCTACCTTCTTGCAGACTGTCACAGAGATATCCTTGGCCCATCCGGTGTGAGAAAGTATGTGTGATGGCTTGGTGTGCGTTTGGTTTTGTCCTATGGTGTTTGTCTTTGTCCAAATTAGTATTTTGATGGCACCGGGGGGGAAAAAAAAAGCAAAAATGTATTTTAGCTGTAGAAGTTAATTGAATGTGCAGCTGAATGCAATGATGCTTTGAAGACAGCTCGGTGACCCAAGACTACTGGCTAGCTATTGTTGCAAGTTAAAAGAAGCATTGTTAACCTTGAAAAGCTACAGATGGAAGGAAGAAAATTGCCCCTATCAAGCTTGTTTCAAAATCCTTTTGACTATGACAGAAAAAAAGGTTGGTTTTTTTTTTTTTATCCCCAAAGTGATGAACATTTCCAGTGTGCTTCAGTAACTGAGTTAAATCAGATTCACAGCTAATAGATCTTGGCTTGAGGGCAACGATAATTGACTGTAATTTGACTGAATGGAGATTATATATTTTTCCTTTTTTCAAATGTATTCTTTCTTAAAAGAATGCAGCACTTAGGCTCCCACTTCTCAGCAGGGCTATATCTCATATGTTTGCTGGAATATTAATGCATCTCACCTTTGACAGAGCAGAAAAAGCTGGCCTCGTGTGCCACATGTACATGGTCTGGCTCCAGGACCTACTGTAAACATAAGTGCCAGCTCTGAAGATTATGACACTGGGATCTGTGATAGCAGCTGGATGATCTGCAGCAGTCCTGAACCCTACCAGTGGATCTCACGCAGATGCACCTCTGAGGTTACTCATTCAATGGCTGAACCTGCTGAATAACTGCAGTGGAAATGCAGAACTCATCTCTTCCCCAGGCACGGGCTCTCCCAGGCTCTACTGCTGTGCTCTGGATCAGGGAAAGGGTTAACCTGGCCGGGAGTTAACAAACAGGAGAGAATCCTCTTTCCCAGGACTAGAGGGAAGATCACAGATCATGGTAAGTAAGAGCAGGAGCCTCATGTGTTACAACTCACTGCAAAACTTCTTTCCCCAGCTTGGCCCTCTCACAGCAGGTTCCCCTGGCTCTGTCACTTTCTCAGACACGTGCCCACACCTACCCAAATAATCAGTTTTCACAGGGTTGGAAAGGAAGGAAACAGAAAAACTATGACAAGTCATTTCTATTTCTAAGACCTCAGTGCTGGACAAGGATGGGTACACTGCCCAAGGACGAGGAGCACACAGGTCCCCAGTGCAGACTGTCAGGGACATTTATCACCATCAGCCATTGCAAACAAGAGAAGATTAAACCACCTGCCTTTAATTTTAATCTAAAAATTGTCAAGACCTTGCAAAGATGGACGGAGTCTCTGACACGTGACAGAAGAGCATTCTCAGAGATGCTCAAGGTGGGTTGAGGACAGTACAGTTGGTGGCGGCAGATGCAATCGTGTCAAAGCTGGACCATACTCTCCTGTGGCTGTTGACCTACCATGCTCACCTTATAATCTCTCTGGATCTTTTCAGAGATCTAGTAATATTATCTAGATCTAGTAAGATTATTTTTCCTTGAGTTCGCAGTTGTGTTTTAGAGTTAAAATACGAGGTTTGAATCTAAAATGTATAGACATTAATAAATTTTTTTTGACTATTTGTTTTTAAGCACTGATCCTATTTGTCTCTGTATACTTGGTTGATTTGCTTTTGTATTTTTTCCATTTTCACACGCCTCTGCGGTTCCTACTGCATGCAGCCAAAAATAGCTGCAAGATGAGCTGCCTTCTTAGTATATTGACACTTCTGTATCCCTCCCAACTAGGGAAGAAAATGGAAAATAACACAAAATCAATGAGCACCAGAGTTTTTCAAAGCTTAATTTTATTTTAGTTGGGTAGGGTTACAGTTTATATTAGGCCAGGTTGGACTGAGGTTTTGCCGATCAAGTAAGTGACTAAAAGAAGAATAATCAAGGCTATTGAATGGTTGTCAGGTCCTGATCTGATTATTGGTCCAGGAAGGGTTTGGTTTCTCACAGTGGTGTATTACAGTCTATTCTCTCCCAGAGTAATTTGTTTAACTGTCCTGTTCTTCACTTGATTATCAGACGATGCTACTTATATTCCTTCCTGTGAGAATTTGATGTGTTCTTGACAGACATGAAATACTTGTGATTCTCAAATGAAAGATATGGTATAAAAGCATTTGCCCACCTAGGAACAACAAACTTTTTTGTTCCCCTTTATGCTGTTAGGTACTAGAGTAGCCACTGGCAACAAATGACAATTGCTGGCATCTGTGATTATCTGGAAGAATGCAGCTCACCCCAGTAGACCTCTCAGGTTGGCAGAAGCCATGTATCAGGGTCTTTCGGCTTGGTTGATATGAGAGAGGAGGTGCTGGTGAGCAGGGCAGTAGCCCTGTCGTGTGGGAGACTAAATTCAATTTCCTCTTCTGCTCCAGGCTGACTGTGGTACTCTGGAAAATTACTTGCTTTGGCTAAGGCTCTCATTTATAAACTGTAAGGAAGAGTTCATCTTCACTGCTTGAGGCTGATGCGAGAATAACTATGCTGAGAATTTCAGGGTGCTGAGCTCTGATGGAAAGTGAGAAAAGACATGATTTGCCACTCTTTGTACTCAGAGAAGGAACCACAAAATTAAAGCACTTCCTCTGGTGTGAACTTCAGTTGTTTAGCCAGGGCCAGCATGTGATGCCTCCATCCCCGGCAGCTTATCCATGAATGCTAGGACTGGCGTACGCCTGCTGTGGTGCTGGTCCCCAGCCCAGCCCTCCCTGGGCCAGCTGTGTCTCATCCCAACAATGAAAACGTTAGCTGAGCAGTGCAGGCGAGAGGATGTGAGACACACAGCGTTCACAAGAGGTTTTGAATCCCATCCTAGAGAATAGACAAAAGGCCAGTCTTTCCTTCTCTTCCGGAGGAAATGTAAACCATGCGCCTCTAAGGATGTATATTCCCCTCCTCTCTCTTCAGAGCACAGTAAACTGATCAAGGAAGGTTTCCTGTAGGAGGGGAGACAGGAAGAGAAAAAGTAGTGTTGCTACTATTTTTAAATAATAGGTATGAAGCTGTGTAGTAGCAGACAGACTAGCCTTCAATGTTACACAGTGGGGGCTCTTTCAAGTCCTTAATGGAGCACCATCTCATCATTTTCCTTACAAATACTTGATGCTACTAAATGACCCATTGCTATTGCCGATCCTGTCAGCAACAGCAGGCTAATGAGTGTCAGTAATTGCTTTACAGCATGCTAGCACTGTGCTTCTGCCACAATGGGAAGCAGGGAACACTCTTGATGTTTGTAGAAATATGGAGCAGTGCTGGGACTGCTGCAAGCCCAGGCACCACCAGGACCTTTCTCCAGTGTGACTTTTCACAAGAGAGCACTGTGGGATGTTTGGGATTGTGCATGCATCCTGTTCATACATGTTGATTTTGCTCAGTTGCACAGGATTTTACACCAAAGGATGCTGATAGTGACCTTCGTGTTGCTGTTGACTTTGGTTAGATGGGTGGGTGTTGTCTGAGATACAACAGTGAGGCACACGGGTGATGCGATGGTAGCACCTACCCATAGGTACCCAGGAACCGCTCATTGTGCCTTCACCAAAGGACACAGCAGTGACAGCTCTGTCACATTCTCTCACTAGGGGTCTAGCTGTTCAGTGCTAAACAATTAACTGAAGTCATATCTAATTAGCTGCTCTTTGGCCAAGATGTGTATCTCAGTGATGGATTCTCACTGTAAATTCTTTTTTTATCCTATATTCATCAAGAATGATTCACCAGATGAAAAGGATTGTGCAGGTTGCCTCTGTGGGGAGCCATCATTAAGGAGGTGCAAATGGCTGCTGACAGAAATAGCTGTCATTCGTGGTCATCCTGCTGCAGTGGCAAGCAAAAACCTTGCCTTAGGGCTGGCTGCTCTAGGTTTTTAGTGCTTCAGGTGAATTATAGATGCTGCACTTAGTGTTTGGGTGGATATTTACATAGTTATGCATCACTACTAAAATAAAACTCATTAAAAATATCGCAGGATTCTTTTTGTCAGTGAAAATAATTTTTTCCACAGCTTCTCTTCCATGACCTTTACTTTGTCCTGTGAAGTACTATCATCAGAAACATTGAGAACATTATATTCATATGGAAGTAAGGGAACAAAAAATTCATATGGAATAGGCAGAGCTTTGGGATTAAAAGTGTCCTGTACAGGAATATTTGTAAGATACATGTGTGCCAGGGAAGAATCACAGACAGAGGAGTTGAGAGTAAAAGTACTAGACTCTTTGAGTCCTTGTATTTATGACGTCTAGACAGAGAGCAAATTTTCCCTCATTTTTCTTAGGAGACCTGTGCCAGTTTAAACTGGGATAGTCCAATAAGTGGACTTCTATTTGTATGTACGATTCTGATGTGCCTATTTTCTTCCCTCTCACTGACATTTTTCTACAGGACTGTAGCCCAGGGAAATTGTTTGTTCAGGACTCTCCTTATCTTCTTTTTCCTTTTTGCATAAAAGACATAGCTTAGGGCATTTAAGACAGGTTGAAAATTATTTTTCCTGTTCCTTGCCACTTTCTAATGCTGACTGCTACCATTGCTTTTGAGTAGTGCTGTACGTGCTTTCCTAATGGCTACACACAATTCACGCACTGACATATGGTTAACATCAATTTTATAGGGGCCTGGAAGCACAAGGGATTGTGTTAATTTTTCCTGTTATAAAGTAGGGAACAGAGTTTGTTACTTATACTCTGGGTCACCAGTTCAAATGCAAACCCAGGACAGGACTAGCCAAGTTTGGCATGGGGATTGAATGGCTTTTGTGACGCTGGCTCTGTGACGCTGGTGGTACACACCAAAAGGAAGTAGTTTGAAGAAAAAAAGGAAACATCTTAGGCCTCCATCTGCAAAAGCAGCAGCAGCAGCAAGCCTGTAAATTGGGTGATGTGAGTTAGCCAGGGAAATCACTGGCTGGTGGGGCCCCCTCCCCACTGACCTCCTAGCCAGGTTTGGTGGGCTGGGTTGAGCAGTGGTGAGCACTGACTCCCCCCAGCTGGTGCCTGCTCACCAAAGCATAGTCCCAGGTGGCACCACCCACCAAAGGCTCCTGGGCTATCAGAGTGGAAGGTACAGGAGGTGACCGTGACCAGCCTCTTTCTTATGCTGACCCTGATTTTGGAGGGGTAGACCTTCCTCTCACAAATGTTACAAGGCAAAGTGGCATCAGGGCTTGGTGAGGGGAGGCTTCAGGTAGGGTTTGGAGAGATAACCCTACATGCCCTCATCTCCTCCAAGCCAGGAAGTTGTCTCTCAGAAACAATGTCACTCCCTTTCACTTTTTTTCTTTTTGTTCCCTCTGGGCTCTGGAAACATGCACTTTATTGCTACACAGCAACTTCCCTGAACTCTATCTGGGGGATTAATGGTTTATTGAAGAACAGGCAGGATTTAGATTGTCATCAAGAGACCCATAAAAGCAAGCATGTAAAAAGTGTTATGGAAACAGAGCGTGGCCCCTTGGAGTTTTCAAGGGTGGAAGCTGGGCTATGCACATGCCCTGCATCCAGCCCCTGCGCCCCTTTGCTGGGAGTGCACGCGGAAGGGCAATGGGAGTCATTATTTGTCCTGGAAATTAATGAGTCCCTTGTGATGTAATTAGCTTTAAGTGCACCTTTGCACACAAGATGATTTTTTTTCCATGCTCACAGCTTTTTTGTTTGTGTGCGTGTGTGTGTGTGAGTGTGCATCTTGTACGTCACTGGGAACACATTAATGGCCATCAGGAACATTTCTTTTGGAATCCTCACAGATATCCCTAGTGATCCAATTTGAAGCACTGCCTGGAAAATGATTAACTTCTCTCTTTGGTCTATAAGGGATAGGATTACACAAATCTGCTCCACTGCTTCGGGCCACAGCCAGCTCATTCCTGTAGACATCCTCATGTTCCTCTCCAGGGACCTGCGCTTTTAGGGAGTCCTGCACGTAAGCTATTGTTGCATCTGAAGGCCAAACTGTTCCATTTAAGCACGGGTCCATAAAAGTGGCTGCACTACAAAGCCCTAGGGAAAGATTGGGTTGCGAACAGCCAGCTGAGCCGTGACACAGTGAAAATAGCACCCTGCTCTAACGTCAGCTACCCCCCTCAGCCTCTTTTTTTTCCCTGCTCTCCTGATTTTTTTTCACAAGATCTGTTGTTGGTGATGCTTTTTGCGTGGGGAAATAATGAATTCATATATAGCCCAAGTGTTGTGAGGTGAGTTATGCTGTCAATGCGCACAGTTGCTGTCATTGTTCCCCTAATTATTGGATATTGCCTGAAGTGCACTATTTCCCCATGCAGTCTGTTTGTTAAAGCACAGACAGAGCTGAAAAATGAATGCTAGAGTTGTAATACCACAGCTTGCTTGTTTAGGAATGGGCTTCTTTGGCTAAGGGTTTAAAATAGAAGCTCTGAAGATTTGTTAGGACAGCTCATCCTCACACATGTAACCATTTGCGCTGTTCCCTTCAGTCTGGCATCTTCCCCTCTTTGCTCCAGTTCCCATGGGCTCCCCCACCCTCCTCAGCACCACAGGTCTCCTTCTGTAGGCAACAGAATCATAGAATCATTTGATTTGGAAGGGACCTTAAAGATCGTTGAGTTCCAAGCCCCCTGCCATGGGCAGGGATATCTCCCACTAGAGCAGGTTGCTCAAACCCCATCCAGCCTGGCCTTGAACACCTCCAACGATGGTAGGAGTATAAGTAAAATAGTAAAATAAAACCTATTTCTTCGGCTTTGTATGTATCTTGTCAACTTGACAAACGAGTGGGTTTTGGCTCATCTCACTGGAGGAGGATCCCCTAAAAAAATCTCTGGTGGCCCTGGCTGCCCCCACCACTTCAGTCATGCCAGTGGGCTCTCCATGCACTGAACCTGGGTTTTTTTTTGTCCAGTCCACACCAGTTTCCCAGCCTTCAGTCACAGATGCCCCTGATGGTGGGTTAAGCCACAGCCTGCCTTTAACTTGCCTTTCACCAATGCATTACATTTTTTTTTTTCACTTTTCTCACCGTTCTGCCCTGGCTCTGCAGGTCAGGGATCAGGCTACCCTGATACCAGGGCCCTGCCCGGTGTGGGGTGGGAGCCCTGGGCTGCCCTGACACCCCCTTCCACCCACCAGAGGGGATGAATCCGTCAGGGATGAGTAAAATAAATTACAGAGACAGGGCGGACACCTGTCATGGCCACCCACCTGCTTCCACACAGTGCTTCCATGCAGCCCACCAGCTGTTTTGTTTATGTGTGTGGAGCAACTGGAATTATTGAAAAACTCTCTTTTAATTGTACCTATAGACTCTCAGAAGAAGCCATCAGGTGAGGGGTTGTGAGTGCCCCTCCATGGGGTATCTCTGGGAGGTTTTTGTGGTAGGGGAGCCTGCACCAGCGGGGTTTCCATCCCACCACAGTCCCAATGGCTCCACCAGAGGCCATTTGCACCAGGGGAGCCCAGGGACAGTGACAGGCCCAGGATCACGGCGAGGGGCACCAGAAGAGGCCTCCCCATGGGGCTGAGGAATGGTCCCGGCGGGCTGGAAGGTGCCATGCAGGCCCACCAGAAGAATAGCAAACCCTGTGATTTTCTCCATAATTGCAGCTCTCAGGTGCCATTGCTCACAGCTTTATCCTTTTTCATACCCCCTGAGGCATGTTATTACTCCCTAGCAGCCTCAGCAGGGCATACTTTGTTGCTTAATTACATATCCCTGGTCTAAGTAACGTCTCTGCTAGGCTCATCAAGCCCTATTAACCAATAGCATTAGCTTTCCAGCTCTGAAAAGCCTGGTGAAAGGTGCCCCGAGTTTCTCCAATGGATATTTTATCATTGCTGCATCTTTAATACAAATAGCTCTGATGTCTGTTTCTCCTTTACAAAGTCCCTTTTTGAAGGCTAAAAACAAATGTGGGGGATTTTGGTGAATGCGGGAAGGTCCTATTACTGGGTTTGTACTGCCTGGTGGCCATGCTCATGGAGGTGGAAGAAAGACATGGCTGGTCTGTGGTGGTGGCAGCAATCGTAGCTGTGGTCTCAATCACGGGGTAATCAGAAGCAATTCCTTCCCACAGAGTGAGGTCTGCTTCAACTTTGCCTTGTTGATATTTGTGAAACCTCTAATTAGGTGCCCTTTCATTTTTTATATCTGAGGATGATACCCTGTCATCTTCTGTTCCCAGGAGTCTTGATACTTCCAATGACTTATGAAAAGGGCAATTCTGTCAGGCATTTTGTGACCTTTAATTTGGGAGAAAGTTGTTCCTGAGGATGACTGTGGTCATTTTGTCTGCCATGTTCCTCACAGTGATAATTTTGCAGTGATAGCGACTCTAGAAAACCAGACTACAACTTTCTACATGTGGACCAAGGAACCCCATAGCAAGTTCCTTTCTACCCAATCTGCATAAAAAGAAAACCTTACCTACTGCAGTTTGCTGTTGTTTAATGCCTATAACAAGCCACTGCAAATGAGTGGAACTGTCCTCCAAAATCACAACAAAAAAATAGTGTTGAATAGTAGGTTTGTTGGGAAAATTATATTTAGGTCATCCCAAAACTATTTATGAATTCAGGGCAAATTCTCTAACTAGTTACTCCTGGGATTTTATTTTTTTCTGGGAAGGGATTTTTCTTCACAGCCATTTTCCCCTTTTACTTAACTGAGGGGTTAATGCTTTTTCCCAGAAACTGGGAGTCCCTCAGCCAGTTCCAGTCTATGCTTGGGTGCAGCTGGATAATCCAATCCCACTGAATTTCCATCACTTTTGAGTATTTTAGGAAGAAAGGGCAGTATGCCCGCAGTTTTTCCCATTGGACCTGTGTCCCCACAGTATAAAACATGTATTTCCTGAGCCAGAGAAAAAGAAATTACAAACACTCTCTAGCCCAGTGGTTAGCAAATACACAGAGGCAAGAATATATTGGATTTCAGTTCCTGCTCTGGTAACTATAACTTGTATAGAATTGTACCAGAACATCATGACACTGTAAGATTTGGGTATCCTGTAGCCTGGCAGCCATAGTACTCATATGAGAAGTGGATTCCCTCAGGGCCCAGGTAGCAATTAGTCTGTATCCATTGCTTCTTGGATTTAATCAGGGAACGAAGTACCCTAACCTCTCTTTTCTTTTGCTGTTCAGAAGAAGCAAATGTTTTGTCGAAACAACTGTGTTTCAAGTCAAAGCCATGTTGGTTTCGCTTACTTTGGTGAGGAATCATTAACTAATTTAAATTTGTAAATAATCTTTTTGACTAAAAGCATTACTCTCATGGATCTGTCAAGTCATGGATTCATTTGCTGGCTTCTAAAGGAGGGGAGAAAAAAAGCAGCTCAACTCACAGAGCTTGTAGTCTCAGAGAGGAGATATGGTAACCAGAGAGATGAGATGAGATAAAATAACCAAGTGTGTAGTTTGTGTGACATGGGTCATGTAGGAAATGGACTATAGGCAGGTATTAGTCATTTGGCAACTGTGGTAAAATATAAAACCAACCTGAAGACAATAATTGGATCTTGCTCACTGTTTCAATGTGATTATTAAAGGTGCTGCTAGCTGCTAAAAATTTTTCTAGTGCAAGAATAAGGGAAATATTCATCTCATGAGACAGAAAGAACCATTTGACCTCTTTTGTTCTCAGCCTGTCCCGTGTATAGAAGAAAAGGTGGGGCTAGGCTGACATTTATTTTTCTGAGAAGAAACCAGCCTATCTTTAAATTGTTCTTTGGGGTTTTCCATCTGATTTTATAAATGACATGTTATTTTACTGCACCCTTAACTGGAAGCAGACCTAAAAGTTTTGATGAGAAGTAGTCTTGTCTTTTTCTTAGTAGCTGCTAGTACTGGGGAAGGAGCAGTGGACACTCAAGGGAAAAATTGTATGAAATGCCAACTGTTAAGTGCAGGCTTTTGGACCACTTTGGGAAAGACAGATTGCTTACAACAGTCTCTGCAATTTTGCTCATTTGCTCACACATATGTTTTCACTGGGAAAAATAAAATTTCTTTCAGTCAGGGAGGATGAAAATATTGGACATAACCTATAAGAAGGCTTGAATTTTAGCTGCATCTCTGCAGGTATTTCTAGTCAGCTAATGGAGCCAGTTGATAGTGCTGTGGTACCATCTAAAGAGTTAGTACTTCTCTCCCCTGTCCAATCTGATCTAACAGCTGAGAAGTTGTCCTATAACAGGTGTGGCAGAGCCTGGATGGAAACTTCCCAAGCAGAATTTAAGAGCAGTGTTGCATCCCTGCCTGCCTGCAGACTGTCACGCTGAGAATAAGAGACAGAATGGCCCAGAGCCTGCCAGCAAAGCAAACAGGACACTATATGGTGGAGCTTGTACTCTGTATGACTGAATGAAGGGTAAAGACACTAAATCTCACCGTGGGATAGAAAGGAAGACAGAGGTCTGAGATGTGGAAAGAAAATTAGGCACCTGTGAGCTGTGAGGAGATGGATCCCTTGACTAGTAGTGGGGCATAACATAGAAGCAGGAGAACTGTGAGAGAGGTAGTTAGGAAATCTGCTCTCATTTAACAACATGCTGCTTTGTTTTGAGGTCTTCTATACAAGTTCTGACCCCAGTAGCTTGAGGAAGCTGAGGCAGTCAGAACAAAAAGGGGTCTTCTCGGTTTGGACATCTTGGGTGGAGACTTTGAAATATCTCAGTCTTTCATCATTGAAAGTCTCATCGCTGGAGAAACCAGAAAATTGAACCAGTGCCAACAGAAGGGTCTGGTTTAAACCAACAGCCCCTGCCTGTCCTCGATAGTTCCCAAGAAACAGGGGTCATCTCTACCTAGTTTTGTACCAATTTTGTGTATGAATGTCTCCGAGGGAACTATTATACAATTTGAGCCTTAGTGAAAGTAGCAGGTGCCTAATCATTCCCCACGTGCACATGGGTGTCTGCCTGAGTTTTGCATAGTAATTGGTATCTCCAGTTTGCTGCCTCAGATTTGTTGCAGGTTAATGCCCAGCCATTGAATTCTCATTCCTGCGTATGTTATGATGTACTGAGGTTTGAAAGGAAATGCGTAATCTCTGCCTTTGCATCTGTAAGCGAATGGGTGGCTTGCTTTGATTGCTGGTTGACAGAGAAAAGCAGGAGCCAGCATAATCAGCAGTTCCAGGATTTCTCTGTAAACAAATATAGGCAAGAGAAAAGCAGCTGCTTGCACTGGAAATACTCTCATAAATTCAGTGAGTAAAGGCAGAGGAATTGCCTTTTGAGCTGCCAGACAGCTGACAGTCCCCGGCCCTATGGCACCGCAAAAGCTCACTAAATGCATTTACCTGTGAGCTCTCTGTGGCTAATATTCCTGTCTGACTCAAAGTACAAACCCTGCTGGACAAGTCATTAACAAGTGCATTGCAAATATTGCATAGGATTTCTATTTATTTATTTATTTATTTATTTATTATTTTTAAATTCAAGAGACGCCTAGAATAACAACTAGTCAAAGGGCAATTTTAACAGGATCTGTCCCAACAGAAGAGTTTAACTAAGATGACTGCTCAGAGAGATCAACAGATGAGATCCTTTCCTTTTTGTCTTCCAGAGGCCACAGCTGCTTTTCTTCTTCCAGGGTTGAAAGGCACTAATCATCCTTAATCTCCCCAATGAGCTTCACCTGGGGCCTTAACCCTTCTACCCCTGCCCAGGACTCCTCCAGTGCAGCCCTAGCTGGGGCCACCAGGCTCTGCACACAGCTTTGTGCCAGGCTGTGGATGCTGGCCTCATGGCATCCAACAGCCCGGGGCAACCTTGTGGGCTTGTTGCTGTGGTGTGCTCAGGGACTGATGGCTCCAACCTAGGCTGCAAGGGAGCTCCTGGGCCATGGCTGCAGGTGTGGGTGTGGCTTGTCAGGCCAATTAAGGCTTATTAGTGCCTCCAGGTGTTTGAGATCCTTTCCCACAGCTTTCCTTTGCTCTCCAAAGATGGAAAGGAAGAAGGTGTTATTTTAAGTACTGCTTCAGTGACTTATGGTATGTTTTGGTTATTTCTTTTATCCTATGTATGCTAATTTATTTTATGTTTTGTGGACTGGGCTATCATGTTGTGGTCCTCTGGTGGAGTAGCTTGTAAGTGTGGTGAGATATGTTACGTTACCTTAGCAGGTAATAAAATGTTTCCATGGGACAAGAGCTTTGCAGGTTCCCAGCCCTGCTTTGTTTTAGGCATGATTGTCTGTAGGTGGCTGTGACACGTGAGGGAAAACGTGCCTTCCATCTCATGGCCTGCTTAGGGTGGGTGGAAGGGGACACGTTGGTAACTTCTTTTGGA
Source organism: Scolopax mira (assembly GCA_004320125.1). Lineage (NCBI taxonomy): Eukaryota > Metazoa > Chordata > Aves > Charadriiformes > Scolopacidae > Scolopax > Scolopax mira. Next base: position 223,324 of record BJBW01001478.1, on the reverse strand, counting down.
TGGGTCAAACCTAGCAGACCATGGAATTTGAATTCTGCTGCTTGTTTGTCTGGGGTGGCTGGAAAATTTCTAGTGTTTTGCACAGCAATGTGTTCTTCGTACTGCGAACCCATGGTCTGAAAACTGTGATATGACTCACCATGTTCAAACGTTGAGTTCAGTTGTTCATCTCACATATTTGCTGGGTGACCTACGGACCAGTGTGTGGGCGTGTTATGTGGTGTGTATCCCCAGCTGTGCCCAGTTCACAGAGGATATGTGCATATGGGATGCATTTGCTTGGGAGCCTGGTGTTTTAGCAGAAAGCGCTCATGCTTTTGAGCTTTCTGGGTCACTGCTTCAATCCTTGATTTGGCCAAAATGCCCCATGGTGGTGCACTCAAAGCTCTGACATTCACTTCTCAGTCGAGTAGCGAAGTGCAGGGAAAGAAGGAGCAGGAAGCAGAGTTGAAGATATCACAACACAGGCACAATAACCCTTGTTACCAGAACTGCATGAGGTTAAGTCCAGAAATACCAGATGAACCTTAGTTGGGTGCGTTTTTTGGTTTTTTCTTTTTTTATTTGGTTGGGTTTCTTTCTGGAAAGCTATAAAGACTCACTGATGGAACCTTTGATGTTGATAAGCATTGCACTAGTCTTTAAAAGCACAGTAGATACTCTAAGCAGAAAAGACAGTAAAAGGTGTTATAGTCTTCCAGATTCTTCAGCAAATTTGGCTGATGTGCATTTGTCTGTACATGCAAGTATGTGCATTTGTCTATTTGTATGTATGGTCATATGGTGTAAGAAGAAAAACTCTCTGATAGCAGGGAAGGCCATGTTAAAAAGTTGAAGGATGATCTGAGAACCAGGGTGGCACTGAGACATGGCAAACTGAAAGTGGAGAGACCGTATAGCTTTATTTTCAAGTGTCTGTTCCTTGGAAGTTATAGGGCATATTAATGGGTCTGTTGCTTTGCTTCCCAGTCTTTTCTGTTGTTTGCCGTCTCAGGGCAGCAGCTGCCAACTGAAACTGGAGGGAGAAATTGCAAAGAAGAGTCATAACAGTGGATTGGCCTTCGGGCACTTCTTCTATAAAACATATATGAAAAGTTCCCTGGAAGAAAGTGCTGAAGCAAAATTACTACCTGGGAATCTGCCTGTGAAAAGCAACGTGTAGGCAGAGACCAAGTCTATTGAATTACTGGCAAAAGAGGCTCAGGGAAATGCGGAAATTCACTAAAAGTTTCCGAAAGCTATTTTTCAACAGAAGCTATTAAAATATCAATTTCTGCTCAAAGTTCATATTGTCTTGCTTTTTATTTGTTTTTCATGTTGCCATAGTGCTGGTGCAGTATGTGGAGGTAAAAGGAATATGCTGTATGGCCCTTGTTGATGGAAGCAAGCAGAGTGCTATCATGTTCCCCCCTGAGCACCTGCAGGACAGGGGAGCTGCTGCTTCATGCAGGTGTAAGATGGCATCAAGGTGTGCTAGAGGGGATTAAGTAAAATTGGCTGCTGTTGCTGCTGTGACCTCCCTGTTCCCTGTCCCTTTCACTGTGTAATGGTAGCACAGACCTGGTTGGCGTTCTGTCCCTGTCTGAAGTCTGGGAAACTATTGTTCTCACAGAGGCCAGGTGCTACACAGGTCCTGGAACTCTGACTGACTTGTATTCACGGTTTTACTCTTGTTTTCAAGGACTGCATAGTTTTTGCAAACCATAATCACAGCTGAAATCCCAGTTTGCTAGGGGCACATTCCCTATTTTTATTCTTGTAATAAGATTTTTATTAAGGTTTGAAGTTATTAAACTGGACGCTGTGGTCTCCAGCTGAGAAAGATGCTGAGCAGCAAATATCAGCATGCTGAGGGACTATTCTGGGGAAGTAGAGTTCTGTGCTTTTCTTGGTTTTATTCTTTTCCTTAGGTATCCGTTATAGGATATTCTTGTAGATACTCTGCTCTTGGAGAGGGCTCTTTTGGTCTATTGATTAATAACTATTGTTATCTTCTTAAGATTCACAGACATACCTTATAAATGGGCAAAAACCCTACTTGCACAGAAAAAGCTCATTAACATCTTGGTCTGCTATTGTAAATATTTTGTGTTACTGATATTGTAAGCTGTTAAAGTTCCTAAGATAATCACATTATGGTATTACACTTAGACTTTAAAGGGATTGTTCTCCACTAGTGCAAATTGCATCATCCTGTTCTGCAAAAGCAGAAGGAAACACTTATATTTTATGTTGTACTGCTAAACTGGGCAGAACTTGGTGGCTTACATTATTGAGCTGATGCGCATGGAAGCCTGCAACGATGACCTTCTGAGTCACACTCAAAAAGGCTGAAGGCTCAGCACATGTGAGGCTATAAAACTATGTTTCCAGGAGAAGAAAGTAGCTGTTGCAGTGCCTGAGCCAGACACCTGCAAGCTGTTACTGGGTTTGCAAATGAGTGCTTGTGTGAGTAAGCCATGACTTTCAAAAGCTTGACCTTTTGCAGGTATACAGAAATGCAGATGCAATAAAAAACAGGTTTTGGGGAGAAAAAAGCTGGTCATGCTTGTAGGAAAAGTAGACAGTCCATGACTCTGCTAGAGTTCAGTCCACTGTGGATAAAGGTTTCTTAGATAAAGAGCTTTAGAGGTGGGAACAATACTGAATTAATAACTGATTTTTAGCTTGCCTATATTAGGAAGATTACCTTAGCTGTCACATTCCTTTTTAGGCACTTGTTTCCAAAAATGGATGCGGTTCCTTGTGATGTGCCACCTTCAAAGGTGCACCTCTAGTTCCTAGAGATGCAAGTCATAAGTATTAGCTGAAGTTTATTGCCCTCTGCATGACTGAAGTAATTATTTGAAAGTAAAGAAGGATTATATGGGTTTGTGTATCCCATGTGCATGTAAATAAAGGACCTAGTTATCTATCTTTGCTATAAAAGGGGTTTATGTCACTATAGTCAAAACCTTTAGATCTGCTTAAGGACATAATTAAAAAAGGTCTGCCTCCACAAAGGCTCTGAGATTGATGGTCAGGTTATTTTCAGAAGCTCTTGGCTTGCTCAGACTACCTTAGCAATGAGTACTGCTAAAATCTGCCCTCTGTCACAACTTTTGTGTTGGTCTGTTTGCCAAGTGCTTGGTGTGTCCTGACACTACTGCAAACCATGGGGTGCTGAGTGAGGTTGTGTGTGGTCCTCTGGAAGGGACAGAATTTGTGCAAAGGGACAGAATTTAGGTGGCCATGACCTCTCCAATTTCTGGATAACTCCAACAGTTTATTGTTCTGTGTGTATAAATGATGCCAAACAAACAGGATGCTCTGACATAGGAACTCTGTAAGCAGAAGGCAGAAGCAAAGTGGTATTCACTAATTGTAACTTAAGGCTAATGCTATAGGTCCCTGGTGTACTGGTTTAGTACTTCTAAAACTGCCCCAAAGCCAGTGTTTGTGAAGTTGCTCTGCTCGTGTGCAGCAGTGCTAAAGAACTCGATTTGCTGGGCCTGATGAGAGTGACTCTGATTATTGCATACATCTGACAAAGACCCAAGTTTCCCTGTTTTTGTGGGACGGGGTCATTGTGTGAGTAGCCAAGCAAACTCTTCAGATGTTCACTGCTCATGGAGAGCAATGAAGCTCACTTCACACACAGCAAAAAGGACCTTTCTGACTTGTCAGCTATGTGACTGTGGATGCCAGCATTCCATGCCTTCTTAAGACATCTCTATTATTTGTTATAAAGAAGTGGTATCAGAGCCCAGATCTATGAAATATAAGGATGATGTTGAGAGAGCAATTCTCTTTCAGTTTCCTAGTGCTCTGTTTTCTCCAATGATAGAGAATGCTAACATGCATTTTCTGCAGTCCTATCAGGTCTTAAAAGTCTACTTCTAATCTTAAAAGCACTTTTAATTTGAATTCCAGTCTGTTAAAACTCCTTACAGTTTTATAATTTCTTCTCTGACTATGCAAAACCCTTCAATTAATTTTATTCTTAATAATGACTCACATGGCCTAATTGTGCAGTCACATAGTAGACTAGATACATAGACTTCATATCCTGCTAACCTGTGTGATGTGATTTGTATGTCTTGAGAAAAGCTGCCCTTCTTGTGTATTTAAGGATATAACTTAAAGATTCTTATAATTTATATCTGACTTCTTCTGAGATGACCACAAAGTCTGAGCAAAAATAACTAAAAAAAACACAGTAGCTTTATTTTTCAGGGTGAAAGGGTGTGTAAATAAGTGCAGAGGCACTGCTGCCTTATTTAATTGGCATGAGTGCTGCTTTTAGGATTGCTAGTTCCTGCTGCCTTTTAAATTGACCTGTCTCTGTAAATATGTTTTTCTTTATTCATTAGATTGTATTATGACTCAGAGACTTGATTACATGTCTAAAGAAAACATATAGATCACCTAAGTCAATCAAGACTGGATTGTAGGTATTTAAATGCCTCACCTATAAAGAATTCAACAGGAATTTTTTTTTTTATTTTTATCCCCAGGTTAGAATAGAAAGGTATTTTGAGTTTTCCCTTGCTTTGCTCAGTTCCTGGTCTAACTGCTGATTTCCCAAGGGAGGGATAGAGAAGTGTGTTGTGCAGGTTGCAGAAATGCAAATTGCTGAAACAGCAGCCTGATCACCCATTCACTGCCAACTAGTCCCCATAGTGCTGTGAAATAGTGGCTCTTCAGGTTGTTTTAATGCTTGTAGAGTCAAACTTGAGCCTTCTGCTCACCAGGCCTGGTTCACAAACACAAGAAGGATAATGTCTTGTTGGTTTGTCACACTCTGTACTTTCTCATTGTTGTCTTTTACAGACCTGATAAAGGAGATGGATTCTGTTCAGGGGTGGGATGTCAGTTAGTGTTGATTAACTGTAGATATAGCTCTGGGTTTTGTAAACCCTCCTATGGAGCAATTTATTTGAGACTTTGGGTTTTTAAAACCCACCAGGGAAGACAATAAGAGTGTGTGAGCTCGTGGAGTAGATAGTGATCTTTAAGCAACAGAGATTTAGAAGAAGCTACATCAGGTTGAGGATGGTAAATACCCTTAGTGTATGTACATGCCTGATAGGATGGGATATTCAGTGATATTCATGATACTTTTTCTTCCTATGAACTGTCTGGCTCCCTTTCCCTTGGAGCTCTCGATGTTCACTGTCTGAATTGATGATGTGGGTAAGATCAAATTCAACCTGACAAAATAACTCAGAGGATGTGAAATCCTCCCTATTTTGTTAGCCTTCCCTGTGGGCAAACAAATGTCATTTCACCTTAGTGAAAAGATATTTTGCTAAGGATTGAGACTTTTACTGAAATTACGCAGTCTTCTGCATTTGGAAATAGTTTGGGGATTCATTTGTGTGGGTTTATTTTTCTTTGTTTTGTTTTTCTTGCATGGATCTACTTGTGATCCTTAAAATTATATGTTAAGAAGGAATTATTTAGTGCTAGCAACTAGTTATCTCCTGGCAGTCGCCCTCCTCTGAGGAGTAGACAACACTGGCTGTGAGACCAGGCAGAGTGGCAGTGCTTGAAAGTGGTTTGCTTCATACAGGGTTACTATGACATTTGGAGAACAAATATGTAGGTTATGAGATAAAACCCACTGCTCTTTTTGCTTCTAGATCCTTAACTATTATCTGTTAGCTAGGTGGCCCTCATTACTTTTTTTTTTTTCTTAGTGTCATAGCAAGACAGAACTAAGGACTATGCCTCCCCAGGAGGCACGTTAGCCACCAGAGTAACCAACTAAAACATCAGTTTTAATAATTGACTAAACATCAGTTTAACAGCAGCAACAACACTAAACCGGAGTGTTAGAGTAGAGGATCTGTTGGGTAAACAGGGCCTCTAATAGGAACTGTTCCATTAATTAAAACTCTGCAATAAGCACAGTTGCTCTGGTTTTGCTGGTTCTTTCTCAAGAATAAGCAAAAGAAATAATCTTGAGTTTTGTTTGTAAGCAGAAGGAACTTAAATGAAAAATAGAGGGAGGTGGAAAGAATTGTCGGGAAAAGAAAGATGCCTGTGGGAATGGAACTCTTTTTTTTTTTCCTTTTTTTTCTTTTCCTCGTGTCTGAAATACTCCTCATTATATAATCTTAAAAAACCTTGCTTTTATGTTTTAAGATGTTTATAGCACTGCAAAAACCTAGACATGAAAACATGTAGTCTTTGGCTTTGGTGTTTTAGGTAACATTCCTTTTAAGCATAGCAACCTTTTAAAAACAAAAAAACCCAAGACAAACCAATTTGTTGTTTGCTTACCTTTGGAAAGGTATTGCTTCCAATCTTGATGTTCTGTACTTTCCCTGGCCACAAATAATGTGATCCTACTAGGTATTGCTTATAGATAAAGACAACGTTTAGGCCTCAAACATTGATAGCACATTGGACTAGGAAAATGTTTTACCATTCAGCCTGGAAATTTTCTCTGGTGAGTTATAAGTGGTGTCAGCATTAATATTTGCAAGAGTAATGGGAAAGATCTTTGACTCTTTCCAAATTTGGCATTTGCACTTTTAAGGTTAATGCTGTCTTTTAATTGCATCATACATCACGACAGCCTCCAAGTCCTTTCTCTGCATAATCTTTTCTGTGGGACAGTCTCTGCTTTTTCTGCATGTGTGCTGCTGTGACATGGTCTAACTGACTTGAACTATTTCTCACAAAGGTTTTGTGAAGCTTTCAAATTGAGATCTTGGTAGATGTTTTTATAACAAATCCATAAAAATAAGTAGTAACAAATCGTCAGGGCCAAATGGTATACCCCAGGTGTTTTGAAGGAATTGAAATATGAAATTACTGAGCTGTTAACTGTGGTGTGTAATACGTGACTTAAATAAGCTTTGGTGCCAAAGGGATAGCAGGTAGGAAATGCATGGCAGTACTTTGGGGGATCTGGGAAGCTTAAGATGAATAAAGATGCATTTCTATAGGGGAAAAGTATTAGGCAACTACAATAAATAATAGAATTAGTAGACACATGGATGTGCTGAAGAGCAGAGGTTCACACAGTATTTACACAAATAAGGCATGCTGCACATCTATCATATTTTTGTAAGGTCTCAATAATGAAGTGGCCAAGCTTCAGTCTGACTCTGGAGTGCTGCAGTTCTGGAGTGCTGCAGTTCTGGAGTGCTGCAGTTCTGGAGTGCTGCAGTTCTGGAGTTCCTTAAAAAACCCAAACCAAGCAAACAAAAACACACACTCTGAATTCCTTGCTGAGATTGAGTTGAGAATATAACATTAGTTTTTCACAGAGGACTGGTTGGCAGTAATAGAAAAGGCAAAAAAAAAAACCTATAAGGAAAAATACTAGGGAAATAAGAGAAAACATCACCATGCTAGTAACTTCATACTTTGTTTTTGCCTTGCTTAGTCATGTGTAGTTTTGGTCCTCTTGTGGTGTTCAGAAGTTTATGTGAAGATGTAGGATGTGGTGACATGCAACTCTTAAACTTGGAAGCTATGATGTGAGTTAGAGGGTGGGAAAGGCAGATCATAGCGGTTCATAACATTGGAGGAGGTATGGAAAAGGTGACTAGTGAAGGCATAGTCAATATTTCTCATGACACAAGACCTATAAGTACATAATGAAATACTCAGCTGTCAAGTTAAAAAACAAACAAAAGCCCCTTATTTTTTCCATAGAAACATAATTAAATGATGGCATGCCTTGCCACAGGATGTTTTGAAGGCCAAACGATTGAAACCATGATTACACAAATCAATGGAAGAAAAAAAAAATCCACAAAGGATCCACAAATCCTGAACAGCAGATACAGTCTCTGGTTGAGGAAGTTCAGAGCTGGGAGGATACACTAGGGAAATGCTATTGTATACTTGCACTGCTTTCTCTTGGCATCCCAGCTGCTGTGGGGAAAATTGGCAGATTAGGTGACCTGACCCTGTACATGCAGTGTTGTTAGGGAATTTCCCTGGTATATTCCAAGGAAGCCTCTCTCCTCCTCCAGATTTCTGCCCTGTGAAAATCTGGCTCCTCCGGACATTTGTAAAGACAAGAGAGTAAAAGCAATTTTCAGTGTCCTCTGGCAGATTTCCTCACGCATCAGGACTAAAGGTGGCAGCTCATCTCACCTCTTTGTTTCTTAATATGCTGTGATAAAATAGACTAAGCCTGGTGGAATTTCCCTTAGTCTGGTAGCTCCACAACCAACCTGTTTGCTTCTCTATTTGCTCCTGCAGCATGTTTTCTTACTTCAGTATGTACCCATTTAAGAGAGGTTATGCTGCCATCTGATTATTTTTTTTTAAATTTATTTATGCCTAAATTATATATTTGCTGAGATATATATCCTAGGAGCGAAGTGCAGCACAACAAACATGATAAAAACTTATTATTTATCTTAATAATAAACCATTAACTGAATAGTACACAAGATATTTCAGTTGTTTATGCTGCTACTGTTGTATCCAGCATAATTAAAATAGGTATTTTTGTGAGTGATTGAATGTATAAGGGGTTGGGTTTTTTGTTTTGTGGGGGTTTTTTTTGTGGTTGGTTGTTGGGTTTTTGTTTTGTTTTTTAACAGGGGAATTTAATTCCCACATGTTTCAGGAACAGCTGAAAGGAGTTTTCTCACACTTTCCAGAAAAAGTTCTGTATTGATACCGAAAATTGGAAAATTTCAGGAATAAGGGTTGTTTAGACAAAGTTAACTATGGGTGAACACAGGGGGTTTGCAATCTTCATCAAGTAATAGTGTTTTTTATATATGTGATAGCAGCATGCAGCACAGTGGGAACTTCTAAAAGTCCGTTATTTTTAATGTTTTCATGTACACTAGTGATAATTGGTTATGCAGATTTGTTGAGGCAGGTGACTAATTAGATTGCTTTTTGTCCCTGACTTTTGAGGAAATTAGCTTTTATTTTCTATGTGCTATTCCTAAAAAGCCTTAATAATATTCAAGTATTCCAGCTTCAAACTAGAAGATTCCAAGCTGTGCAGTAGGATACCATATGGAAAATGTTTAAGTTGGTAGCTTAAAATTCATCGGTGCTCTGGTTAGAAACTTGGTGAACAGCTGTGGAAGTCAAAAACAGATGAGTAATTGGATCTGCTGTCTTTGGGAACAGTTTTAATTTACTATACGTTGGAGTGCTCAGCGTAGTGGTGATGGCAATGCAGCTAGGACAACAAGCCAGAGTTTTAACCAATATACCAAATTTCCAAAGAATATTAGCCAACAGGAAGGGAATATCTTTTTGATTGTCTGTGGGGACTAGTTCAGTAGGTGACTGTGCCTTCAGGGGGCAGCTTTTGGGTGCTGTTGCCTGGAAGCTGTGCTGCTCTCCCTGCAGAGGGCAAATTCTGCCCTTGGGTTGGAAAGGGCAGGCTGAGCCATAGGTGCTGTGCCCTCCTGGTGGGTGGGAGGCCATGGAAGCTCTGGGCAGGTGTAATTTAGGAAAGCCTTGACAGTACCACCCACCACTGAAATCAACTGCCTTAGCACTGAAAGACTCTTCAATTAGAAACCAGCAAGTAATTATACATATCACAGTTTTGGAGCTTAAGGGGAAATAAATCAGGCAGAGCAGGGTTTTCTTTTGGAAGTAAAACAAACTTTTAAAGTTTTTGCTTTGTATAGTTTACATTTATACAGCACCTCTAAAAGAGATTTCCTCACTGATTTTTTTTGACAGGGTTTTGTAAAGAAAAATGCTTATTTAAGAAGATATCTAAATTGCAGATTGTTTTCTGTAGTGAGGTGTATTTATGTGTGAAACTTCTGCTGTACCCTGAGAAACTGTCTGCACACACAGTGTGCTGTGGGGGAAATGAACAGCCTTGCCTTCCTTGTGTCTGTCTTCCCAGCTGTATGCTTGAAGGCAAAGGGGAAAGATACTGATCTCCTTTGTCATGCACTCCCATTTAATATCTGTGTGTCTTGAATTTAAGAGCTGCAGCCCCTGGCTTATTGCTGCTGCTTCTTAGCTCTCCCTCCTGCATTTGGCTAGATGGCAGGTGAGCAAGTACCTCTCCAAAGGATGTGTGGTGACTGATCTGCACTGTGCTTTGCCAGTGGGTAAGCGCCGTGGTGCGAGGGAGCTGGCTGTAATCACATTGGAGCAGTAGATAAACACCACCTTTCGTCCTCTAGACCTAGGGGTTGCATGAAAGGCAAACAAAAAGTTTTCCAGCAAAAAGCCCGTTGATGTGTGTTACTCCCTCCCTGTCCACCTTGCATTCTGTCGCACCAGACCCTCGATGAGATGTCTGAACACAAAGGTTTGTGTCTCAAATCTGCTCTGACTTTCTTATCCCAATCATCATGGCTTTGACTGCTCTGAGGTGTATTTTAGAAATAAGGCTTGTATTTGTTATCCCTGTCACTCTTGGTTTTGGTATGCAGAGGGAGGGAGCTGGATGTATTCAGAGCTACTCTACCTCTGTTACTTTAGTATTTGCAGATTAAATAAAAATTCGGTCTCCTTAAGAGGTATTTCTATTAATAAGATTAACTGGAAAAGCTCTGGCATATTTTGACTCTGTTGGTGGGGTGGAAAAGTTCTGCTTTAAAGAATCTCATTTGAAGAGAGACAGTCATGGGAGACTTGCTGCACCCATAATGTGGGTTGGACCTGGCTGAGCTGGGGCCTTTTGGAGAGACTTGGGAGAAGGAGTTGGCTCTAAGTACATGAGGTTTTGCTCAAATTTCTGAGTGCTTTTGGCTCCAGAATGAGAGCACTCATAGGGCAGAAATGAAGCTGTAATTGTCTCTGAGGATCATAATAAAACTTATTTTTCTCAGCTAGGTTTACTGGTGATCAAACAGCTGTCTTGGGGCTGAAAAAGGATGCATGAATTGGCACTTCTCTAAGTGGGAATTGGTGGGGCTGTGATGTGGCTCAGAGATAGTTGCTTGTGTATACTAGAAAGCCCACTGCCAAGTTATTTGAGGAAATTACATGCTATCTGTGTATCTGCTGTACTACTGCTCTTTTCCAAAATTATTACTGTGTTCCCTTTCTCCTATTTAAGATTTTCCTGTTTGTTCCTTGTCCAAAGATGCTTATAAATTAGAAATGCAGAGCTCATTCAGGGAAATAAGAGAATTTGTGGACAGTGCTTTTTTGATTTCCAAGATTTTTTTGGCTGGTATCTTGCACTGCTTTGTTTATTTACACCAAAATGCTCCAGGAGTTGGTTTGTTTGGACATGGTGGTAACTGCTTTTTGGCTCTGTGCTGTACAAGTGGCTGTTTGTGTATAAAAGATGGTAAGCTGTGATGAAGGGCATTGTTTTTTAGATTGCTGAGGACCCTTCAGAAAAATCTTTGTTTATATATATAAAGACACACCCCACCCCACCCCCCCCAAAAAAAATATCTGTGAGCCTTGGTGAAATCAACAGTGCAGCCATCAGAGAAAGATATTAAGGGATCACAAGCCTACACAGATAAGCCTATGCAGACTGGCTGACTTCCCTTGCCATAAGTAACATTTTGGTATGGTGAAAAGAGGTTTCATAGTATCTGCTGAGAGAATTCACCTCTTGCTTTCCCTCCCCCCCCCCCAAAGATAATTGAATCCACAGATTATGTCAAAGAGCAGCAAGTACCTACTTAAATGCAGTGCAGGTGGAGTCTATTAATCTCATAATAGATGGGGGACATTTATTTGCTCAAAGGTGCATTAAGTCAGAGAGAGGCCTTGTACTGAAACTCGTATTTCAGTTTGCTCAGTTGCCCTTAACATGAGGATCTGGTAAGTAACAAAAATGCATTAATAAAAGGAGAAATTCCTTTCCTGACACTCCTCGCCTCCCACTGGAATATGTATTTGGCCAAACCAGAGCTGTGGACCTGGCCATACCTGTGCGTGTGATCCAGAAAACAGAAGCAGGGTATAGGAACTGCCATGAAGAACCAGAACCAGACTTGCTATCCTCTGTGACTGGAGGGAATAAATAGCTGTGGAAGTAGTTTTTAAAAACACACCGAACCACCACCACCAACAAAAATACCAAAAAGCCAAAACAAGAACAAACAAAGCCAACCCCTCTCCTCAGACATATCAGGTAATCCTTTGCCTGAAATGCAATCTCCAATTCTTCTGCCTCCTTTTTGAGGCAGGGGAGAGTAAAAAGGAAAGAGAATACTGAATTAAATATAATATAAAACATATGAACCATGGGTTTTGAATAGAACACATTTTCTATGTCTAGTTAAAAAAAAACACCCAATCAAGCGTAAGGAGTTGTTTATTTTAGCTACTTTCTGACAATTGGCTATTGGCTATTTTAAGTGTTACCTGCAGTAATTAGGTGTGAATACTAACAGCAAACCCAGAGATCATCACTGCACAGGAACACGCTTTGCCCCATGTGCATTACTTTCTTTTTATTGACAATAAATCCTATCTTCTATTTAATGACCAAATTAGCTAACTCTGGGAAATTTGTGATCCTTCATAGTTAGGCTTAGGTTTTAACTATCCAGAATGAGGACTTCTACTTTTTACAGCAATGCTTCTTGCTGTGTGTTTCCTTTGCCATTTTACCTTTTCAGTTGTTTACGAGAATGTTGAGTAGCACAGGTCTCAGTATAGATTCCTGGAGGACCCTTCTTTTAACTCCTTTCAATTCTGAAAACTAAATCTTTGTTTCTGTCATTTAACAATTTATTAGTTCTTGAAAGACACTCCTCTATCCTATAGCAAAGTCAGCCCACAGAAAGGTAGTGGCTGTCAAAGCTGTTAAAAAAAAAAATCTAAGTCACAATGTTGGGGGAAAATCCTAGTGCAACATATTCAGTGGATTGCCTTTATTAGTGCAGTGATGAAGTCTTTAAAAGCATTCTGAAAGATTTACCAGGCATCACTCTGTGTTAGGAAAGTTCACTGACTCTTTCTTGTTAAATCATGTTTATCCGAGTATCTATTGATTCTGTTCTTTATATTTTACTGGCTTACACAAGCAGAAGTTAAATTCCTTGGTGTTCTATTTGCAAGAACACCCTTGAGTCATTTTACAAGATTTGCAAGATATTTGCCCCCTGCATTCCTCTGACGTGATGAGTTATGCACCACAGTAGCTCAGCAAAAATCTCCTATTAGAGTTACCTTAGAACTCCTGGGTAAATTCTCTCCAGACTTGGCAATTTATGACTGTTCATTTTACAGAGCTGGGAAAAAGTCTCCTCTTTAACACTTTGATTTGAGGCAGTTCCTCAAACTCGTTCCTTGGGAAGATTGGCTTCATGGCTGAACCTGCCTGACCTCCTCTGTACTGCACACAAATGGAAAGAATTCGTTAGCCCTTCTGAAATGGGCTTATCTTCTTGAGTGTTCATATCTCTATGATCTGTTGGTTTCAGAAACTTTCTGGCAGGCTTCTGGCTTCCAGTATCTTTGAAAAAGTTTTTATTAGTAGTCTTCATACCTATAACAAGTTGTACTTTTATACCAACAAGGAAAAGATATTAAATATGCTTTTACTTATAACTTGAGAGAATTAATTCCTTTTTCTATGTTCTCCATCTAGCCGTATCTTCCACATTTTGAAATGTCTTTTTAACTTTTAATAGCAGTCCTTACTCATGTTTAACCACACCATCTTTCTTTCTTCTTACTGCTACTTTCAGAGACTTTTTTTTTTTTTCTGTCAGGTGGCTGTGAACTGAGAGCCTTTATGTAATACTTCTGAATAGCCTCTCTGCTGCATTCTATCACACTACTCTTGTGGCTGCTCTTTTGAATTTTCTTTTAACTATTATTTCCATTTTACTGTAATTTTCTTTAGAATTTGTAACATTCCTCTGGTGGAATTCCAAAGTGTTTTCTTTCTTATAACTTTATTAGAATTGTTTATGTGGTCATAAAACGGGAATCTTTCTGTGATTCAACTAGAACTAGCTTTTGTGCTGATTTAAGAATCATTTTCTATGAGTTTTCTGGGGTTATTTAAAAGGTTATTTCTCATCTTATTTAAAGCTCTGAATCGTGCCACCGCATGAGTTTTAGCCAGTCTGTATGGAGGTAGCTGAAACTTGTCAGTCTTGGTGGTCTCTTTGTGGCCACTTCTGCCATCCTGACTGTGTTTGACCTATACTTTAGTTAGATACTGTAGGCGAAGTCTGTGTAGGAATAGTGTTTCAAATGAGATGCCCGGTGGCATGGACAGAAATATCAATTTTCTTTGATTTCTGTAAATGTTTAAAATATATTGTGACTTCTTCCACCAGGAGGATTTGTCATCATCCTTAGAAAACATGTCACTTTTATATAATAGTCTCCCAAAAAACTTCTTCAATATCCAGTTTGAGGTTTTGAAGCTGACTTCAATATCTGCAAAGGAATAACCCCAAAATCTCAGATTAGAAAATTCCCAAGCTTTTCAGAAAGCTCAGATCAGTGCATTGAAGCTAACTCCATCCCCACAGGGACAGTTCTACTAGTGTTTATCAGTTAAATAAAGCAGAAATAGAACTTCTGTAGTGGAGAAAATGAAAAGCATTTTAGAAAGCCACAATTAGCTGTTCATCTTATGATCTCTGGCAAATGGTTCCTGCTGGAGAGCCCGTTGCAAACAAAGGCCAATTTGCTTGCTGACTTTCTAGCATAGAATAACTAATTTACATCAGTCAACTGAGCTGAAAGCAGCTGATGTTATTAGGAAGAAGGAAAAATAAACAATTGTTGTTGTGAAATGAATCGAACAGTGTCTTTTGCCAGGGACAACTAGACTGAACTTTGACACTTCTCAGGCAGAATTACAGTGATAGTAATGAAAATTTCATAATAACTAAAGTACTGTGCAAAGCATGAAACATGTCTAGCTTTTATGGTAGTCATTGTGTAACTGAATTGCTTATTATTAGCTAGCTCAATTTTCTGCAACCTTGGAAAGGCACATGCATAATTTTGTATTATGTATACTGTCTGAAGTAGAGTCCAGGAATATCTGGAGATACTTCTTTTCATTATTTCCTGACTGGGACTCGCATACAGGTCTGTAAAATAGTTTGATAATATGCTATAGTGATTATATACTCAATGGTCATCATATATTCAACAGTTAATGCAGAAGCCTCTGAGAGGAATGTAGAGGGTTTTTTAGTGTCTATTGGCAGTAAACAACAGGTAAATGAAATGGCAAGTGAAGAAATTCCAGTCTATGAGGACAAAAAAGATAACTTTAATTTCATTCTGTAGACCTACCCAATGCAGCATCTTGTTTCTGACAGTGACTGAAAATGACTGACGGCTGACTAAGGAAGAGTATGGGAGCGAAATGAACGTGTATCATTTCCTTGTAAGTGCTCTCCCAGGCTCTCACCATTTTCAGCTCAGAGACATCCTGAGTCAGACAGAGTTTCTATGTATTTAGTAGCACTCAGTAAATCTTTCTCATGAACACATCCAGTTCTTCCTTAAGCACTTGTAAATTTTTATCATTCACTGTATCCCACAGTAGTGTTCCTCATCTTAACCATTTTTCATGTGAAGAACAGCTTCCTTTTGTTTAATCTATGGAGGAAAACCCAGAGATTTGTTTTCCAAAATTGTGACCTCTCAGCAGTATGGCTAGATCTATGACTAGAGTCCTAAAATTCAGTAGCAGAGAGGTGTTATAGAGGCTGAATGCACATACTCAAGCTGAAGTTGGACTAGATAAGCACCCTCTATGTATTCAGAAAGTGTCAAATAACCATGGTTATCCCAAGCCTGACATTTTGTGATTCAGAGGAGTTGTTAAGTGGTAATTTGCATTTGCAGTAATTGCCCTGGTACTCTGTTGGGTGTTCCTTAGAGGTCAGCCTGACTACCAGATTTTGAACTTGTCCTGGCAGGACAGCAACACAACCTGATAGAGTTGTGAACTGTAGGAAGCACATATTACGTACTCCTGGCTTTCTCCCATTTTCAGGTGTGAAATGAGCTCATCTGTTTCTTTGCAGGAAAGCAGAATTATTTTTATATTATCTTGAATTAGACTACTTATCAAACTTCTGTATGGCAGGAAAGCAATATAGTCTGTAGATTGTTTTGTGTGTGCCTTCTCTTCTGTGTCTATTGATTGCTTGTGGGCGCTGTTCCCAAAGCTGTTCAGTTCTTGGTCTGTGCCTGGCTCTTTGGACCCTGCTGTTGGATCTCGATTTGATGGTCAATTTGGAACTCTTTGGGTAGGTTGACTGTTCTTTTATTTTATTTTTTTTTTCCCTAGTCAGTGGTAGATAGTCATGGACTATGACTCCAGATGACCTAGACTCTAAACTTAATTAGTAGTAAAATAAAAAATAATGTAAAAAAAAAAAAAAAGCTAGCCTGCAGTGAATGAACTTGCATGTTCTCTGTTGGCTTGGAATCTGCATGAGTAGAGGAGACAAGATGCCTATGTTTAAAAACTGCATCCTTCCTACCTTGCATGCAATCTACTAACTCAAGCATTTTGTCTAAACTAATATTTAACTTGAGTTAGTTGTCTTACTGTATGCACAAAGGAAGTAAGTAAGATGATATATATAATATAGACACAGATGGTATCTAAAAAATTTAGAAGGCAGCAAAACTTCACTGCTCAAACAGCAAAGGAAACTTTATCTCCATTAAAAATTTTCTCCAGATTATTTCTGAATATTTTCTTTGGCAACAGTGCACGGGCTTAGATGTGTGAAAGAGGGAATTTAACTAAGGGGAATGGTTACATGGGGTAGCACTACGGAAAGAGTTCTCATTATTTATTCACACTATCTGTGTTTCTGGTGTAGCTAAAACTAATATTAAATATAGTTTATGCAACAGCACTGTACTACTGTTTAGCTCTGAATCAATAACAAGGTTTGACTTCCATGTTTCTAGATTAAATATATATATGTTTTCACATTATTTTCTATTTTTTAAGGCAGAAGCAAGTAAAAATTTTTCACATAAGGTCTACTGGTATCTGATTGCCAGCATATTTCTTCAAATCTCTGTTTGCAATTATCTAAGAAAGAAGTGTTTCTTCTTAAGAAGAAAGTAAGAAAAAAGTGTTTGTCTGAAGAAACAGCAGAACAAAATAGCTGGCAGTAAAATAGGAATATCAAAAAATAGTAAATGATGCAAAAAAATTAAAAAATGGCCTGGCTATCCAAGAAATTCTATTTATATCTTATTTATCTTAGGCTGCACTTTTCATTTAGCATACTAATATGCTTTTAAGTAGAATTAAATCAGTAGCTAGTGTCTTTGTTTTCAGTGAAAATATATAAAATTAACTAAACTGTCAATGTGATTTAACATTTGACTTCCTGGTAAAGTTTTTTATTTTGATTGGTTCTTGCATAAAATATTTTCACTGTGCAAGAGAAAGTCAGTGATACCATCTTTCAGTGTCAAAATTGTGAAACCTTTCTTGGTTTAGGAAAATGTTTGCATTGTAATTTGCTAACTTCTTAAAAAAAACTTTTGAAAAACTTCTTAAAAAAAAAAAAAGGCAAGGAAGAGAAGACTGCTTTGTCATATACTTGTCTATCTCAGCCAGGAAAGTGTTTTCTGCTGCCAAAAAGTTCCTTACTCCACCTTATGAAAGCCAGTGGAGTTACATGTGGCAAGCAGGCTGAAGCACTGCACTACTGGAGTGTAAGGCAACAGCTGAGAGGTTTATGAAACTTTAGGGAAAACAAGAATCTTGGAGTCAATCATGCTCCCACACTGAATTTGGATGGATCTCCAAATCTTTTTTTTTTTTTCCAGTAATGCACAGAGACATAACTCATCAGTTTCAAATTGTATTGGACATTTTTTCTGGATTTAAAACTTCTCAACCTTCACCACCTAAATTCAATTCAAATTATTAGTGCAGAGAAAGGATCAGACTTTCAGCTGCTTTGAGTAAGCCTAACTCCACCTACTGTTACAAATTTACCCAGTCTTGCAACAGCCCAGAGTGCTCAAATCCTGGTTTTAGAAGACAAAAGTATTGGCCATGTAAGCCAAGCAAAGAGAGGAACAAACTTAGGTTTTTTGTGAATCTAGAGGAAAGGTTAAGTTACTCATGTCGAATGGCTGCTGAGGCCTAAATTTTGTTTATTGCGTGCCTGGGTTGCCCTAATAGCAGGAGAATCTCAAATGG
This sequence comes from Scolopax mira, assembly GCA_004320125.1. Taxonomy (NCBI): domain Eukaryota; kingdom Metazoa; phylum Chordata; class Aves; order Charadriiformes; family Scolopacidae; genus Scolopax; species Scolopax mira. The sequence continues at coordinate 205,242 of BJBW01001478.1, read as the reverse complement.
GTAAAGGACATTCTTGTTCGTGTGAAAAACTATTGAAGTATGACAGCTGGAAAGAATTTCTATAAAAACCAAATTATATTTAAAATATCTTGATTCTTAATTGCCAAAATGATAATTCATTTTTTTCCCTTTTGAATCAAGGGTCTCAAATGAAAATATTTCTGAAATAAGGACTAAGTTAAGGTAATTGTCTTCCCATGTTGGTCGTGGAGATCTTAAAAGGACCTGCTATTTTCCCCCTTTTGTCCAACCCGCTGTAGTTCAGTTCACAACTCCTCTGAAGGAGTTGAGCTTAAATCATACATTGCACCTCCTTTACCACAATAGAATCATGCTCTTGGTTTTTCTAAATACGTTATACAAACCAACATGCTTCCTATGGGAAGGGCTGAAGGAGGTGTAGAATACTTTGTGTAAACTTTTTTGGAAGTTCAGATCCCCTCAGTCAGCTGATGAAATTAGACATGGGTACCTTATAAGGTGGCAGAATGGTCCAATTAATCCTTGGACTTCCATCCATCACCAATGTGAAAAAAACAAGTTTAGCATTCCACCTTCTCCAAACATTTTTCCAGTCCAAACTGTTCTGCAAGTAAGTGACCTGCATATAAAGCAGCACCTTCTAGCTGATAAAAGAGATTCTGTAGCAATGGTTGTGCCCTTTTACTGCAATTGATACCTGGAAAACCCTCTATTTTTGAGGGTTTTCTTTATCAGAAATTGAGATACTGTGTGAATGTTTCCAGATGCTTATATCTATGCAGTAAAGATAGAAAGTTCATTTTCTAGATCAGTAGCCTGCATTTAAAAAAAAAATAAAAATTGAAGTTTAGCAACATACAGTTTGCATGTCCAGGACTTTGTGTATCAGTTATAAAATAAGAGAAATTTTTATTCCCTGGGAATAGAAAAAATGCATATTGCAACTTCTAATGAGTCATTTAATCTCCTTCCTTACAAGCTGTTTTCCTCAAAGAAGATCAAGTAGTATTGACTGTACAGTAAACATATCTCTTCCGTTGGTAAACAATTTGTATGAATTACTTCTAAATGCACGTTTAGCTTTAGAAATGCTCCTCCTATCCACAAGTCACTCATCCCTCATCAGCAAAGGTCAAACTATCTGAAACAATATTGACGTATTATCTATGTAGACTTTAAAGCCACAGGTTGATTTTGTCACCTTATTTTGAGAAGTTGGATGGGATTTTGTCAAATAAATAAAATAATAGGTTGAAATCACTATTGCCAATGAGTTAGAAAATAAGCATAGATATATAGTGTGCATACAGCAGGTGGTCAGTGACTAGAGCTGCTGTCATCAAGCAGAATGTGTACCTGTCTGGAGTTCAGTAGTCTCCAACTATGCTTAAGTAGCTGGGAAAGATCCACCCCAGGCAAATAAAGGCCACAGAGAATATGGCGATTCAGTCGGCAAGCAGTCTGAACTGTCACTCCCTTCAGGTCAGTCCTGCAGACTGGGGTTGATGTGTAGTAGTTTGTCAGTCGAAAAGAGCACATGGGACTGCACCAAACCTAGGGAAGAAAAATTGAATGGTTTTGAAGGATGTAATAGTGTCTGCCTTTTTTTTTTCTAACATGATAGTCACACTTCCCTTCATAGCTTATTGTACCATATGTAGGAATATCTCAGCATCTTCTAGTAGTAGTTTAAGTAATGACTTCATATGCCACATGAGAGTGTGTCTGTTCTCCTCCTAAAGGGAGACATCTATGATGTGAAGCAATTTGGTTGTGTTTGTTTGGATTAAATACACATTACTACACATTTCTGTTAAAATTCTCTCTGTAGAGAGAGCTCCACCATGCCCAAAGAATGTATATTTTGACCATGTTCCTTCTTATGAGAGCTAAATAACCTCTTAAACATTCCGTGTGTGAACTGTGGAGGGTCTGAAGGCAAATAGTGAGACTTTAAGACCTCCAATGCAAGTTTCTCAGTTAAACATCACACTAATGTGTATATGCACACTCATGCAGAGATACTAGTTTACTGTTAAAATATCATGGATTTTAAATGGTCATTTCTCACTAATTGCCAGTGTAACTTTCAGTGGTTTGCAATGTGTGAACCACACGTGTTTACGCTACATTCTGTTGCCATGAAAGAATTGGTTTAGCTGTTTAGAAATGGATGCAATTCTTGTTGGAGGAGGGAGGACAGATTTTTTACAAAGACAACAGCAACATTTGAGAGGAGACAAAAAAAAATATGGTAGAGTTTAAAAAAAAAGTAGTAATAGTAATGATGAGTAGCATATACAACACTTGTATTATTATCTAGTATAGTATTGGTCCTTTTATTGATAACTGAAATCACTGTTGTGCTACAACATGTATTCAAATCCAGGTTCCTGAAAATTCTTCAGTTGAGGTTACCTTTGAGGTGTGAACTTGTCAGTTTGGAGCTGCTAGCTTGGTGTGCTCTGTGCTGCTGCAGAATTTACTTCTTAAACACAAAATACCCTGTTGAGATACCTCTTTGCAAACCAAGTGGTTTTCTAAGCAGTTGTTGTTGTTGGTTTTGGTTTTTTTTTTTCCCTTGAATAAGCAAGCTTTTTGGAATGAGAAAGAAGATTAATATGAGGGAGCACTTCTAAGAGATAGCTGTAGCCAGTCTTCTGTTTCAGGCTGACTCTTTGGCTTATTGTTATTTTAGCAACAGGAAGGTCTTTGGTTTAAAGATTGGTTGATGTGTTTTGTGGCATTTGTTTTGTTCTGAAATCCATAGTAGCTTAGAGAGACCAATTTTTGAGGTAAATGAAGTGAGAAACATCACTTAGCAACTTCCTTTACACTGGAGGACATTGAAGGAGAGCAGAGGGTGTAGGAACCATGTTTTCATGGCCCTGGGTTGAACTCTGAGCCAACACTATCTTATATGATGAAATAAGACAACTTTTCCTTATGCTATACAAGTAATGCAGCTTTTCTCCCTTTTAACCTACTGTATTTCTCACTATTCATGCTTTTATCAAGTTGCTCAATCTTTCCTGTCTGTAAATAAAAATGAGTATACGTACCATGTGAGAATTTGTATGTAGTCCTTTGATGTGAACAAAAGGCTGCTTTCCCATGCCTAGTCATCCGTCTCCTATGTAAATAGTTATGATTGCCAAAATGTTACTGTTGAATTTTATAAGCCATTTGTGAGCAGAGAGAAATCATATTTACTGCAGAATGTTTTCCCATCATATTAATTTGATACAACCATTAAAGGAAATATTAAAAAGTATTCTTAAAGAACTTAAAATAAGATAGAAATAATAAAAATGCAAATAAAACATATTGTACAGGTTTTTTTAGGTGACAGTATGTTAGATACTAAACGGAGAGAGAAAAATCTTGCTGTAGCTAAGATTTTCCTTTCTTTGCCTTAATGTATGTTATTAATTTGGTTGGATCCTGGTGCAGCTCTAGGAAAACGTTGGGCTAGATGAACTGAATGATTTAGAGTGTTTCAACCTCAGTCCAGGTTTCTTTACTTGAGTGAAATTTCATTGAATGATGCCTGGGCTCCTGCACACCTTCCAAATTGAACATCTCACTACCAATCATCACAGCTTTGCTGTAATGGTCTCTTTTCGTAGGAAGACACATGGTATTCTGCTGAGGAGCCTGTACTCGGGAGGAAGAAAATGGGGCTAGAATTTTGCATAAATTAAACTCCAGGGGCTGAAATATCCATCTGATGATGAGCTGTCATATGCTTTGATGTTTTCAGGATGCTTCCTGTACAAAACATTTCTGAATCAAATTCCTCTGCTTGACTCCACTTCTTGAATTTTTATTTGGAGTGATTTGTTCTGAGTGTCTCTCATCAGTAGTTTTGCAGTTCAAAATTCTTTAAACTTTCAGAATATTTTGGAATATAATTTTCAGAATATTTTCCAGACGAGGTTCCAGTATGTAGGCCACTTTGTGGGTGCTCTATTTGTTTGGTTTAAAATCCCTCTGTCATCTGTTACAATCACTCTCCCTCTAACCTCAGGCAAGACCACGTCTCTTTCCACTAAATTCAGAGCTGAAACAGATTAATGTCTTCCAGGAACCCCTTAGTGTGGTAACCCCAGGCTTCTAGTAATCTGATTCCAACTATAGTACAAAAATCAACATTCCAAGTGGCAGCAGCGTAAAAAGAGATCCACTTCACTTGGCTGGAAAGTGGTTTTGGATACTGTGTAGGCATGTTACCTTGTACGACTGCTCTGTCCATTTCCATAGACCACTAGTGAAGCAGCTCATCTTAGCTACTCTACTTATAGCTTTGATATTTTCTGCTTCTCTCTCACAAGTGGATATTGAAAACTGTCGATCGAGTTACTCCAAGTGTGCACCCTTGCCTCAGCACCAGCAATCAAAACCAATATGATCATTCAGATATCATCTTTGTAATGAATGGATGATATGATGTCAGTGAGGCTTCTGAGACTCTCTCTCTCTCCAGAAAGCCACTCTCTGCAGGAACTGTAAGCACTATAGAATTTCCTGACTATTCATATACATTTCTCCAATATTTGAAAATGCTGCCGCTCTTTGTGCCTGGTTTTGCTTCTTGTTAAGAAACCAGACTGTTTCTGGGTCCCCTTTGCTGATATTTGCTCCCATAATGAATTGTGTCAAAAGGACTTAGTTATTTTGCATAGATATGGTCTGACTGCAGCACCAGGAAATTTTAGCTTTGTTCTGCTTTCTGTCCAGTTTCATATCTAAATTGACTAAGGCAAACAGAAATCAGATTAAGTGACTTCCTTCAAGTCACGCAGTGAGCAGCTCATTTTGGGTAGGATCCCAGGAGGATAGTTGTGGTTCCCAGCCCTCTTCTGTAACCTCCAGACCACATTGTCTCCCCAATGCACAGTGCAATGAATTCAGTCCGAACATTAAATTACAGCTTTGGCAACGTAGTAAGAGTTCCCTGGGCTCCTGTATTTGCTTTAATTTCAACTTTCCAGAAGACTTTCTCATTGTGGCTTCTACAGCCTTTCCTATTCACTGTGCTCATCACAGTGTGGCACAGTATCTCTAGAGAGGGTTTCAGTGGCCACTGCAACTCAATTGCCAGTTCTCATGTTAACTACCCAACAAAGTCAAGTCTCTGTCTCTTTGTTACTAAAAGAGGATGGCAAGTCATCAGAGTGATTTATTACATTCTTCCTGGCTTTGTCAGTCAAAGTCATTGAACATAGGTGAGTTTATGGTGGGCTGTAGTCCTCAGAACAACTTTTTATGTGAGACCTGCTGGTGGGGAGCTCTGTAATCTTGCTGTGGATGAGATGATGATAAGAGGGGAAACTTAAGATCAGAGGGAGGCCTCTCTTGAGGGAGGCTTTGCAAATAAATGCAGAATGCCTTTGGCTGTTTCTGTAGTCCTTCCCATTGGTTGTTATAAGCACTGGATGGGAAGATGCCTCTAGATCACCTGGAGTCCATACCTCACTCTATATGCAATGCAGGTCTCTGGGGCAAGGCTCCCCTTGATGCATCATGTTCCCTCTTGTGAACTGGCAAGGGCTAGAAAAATCAATCACTTGTACATAATCTATACTGCCTAGTTCTCCTAAAACTCACTGTCAGAACCAGAAGAGAAACACTGCTATTTGGATTTTCAGATGTTCTTTGAATTTCTGTAGCTTGCAGACCACTGAAATGGGCTCCTGGCATGGACATGATAAGAGTTGTGCTCAGAGCTTATGTGTAAGCGGGGCAGATTCAAATATAGATATATGAAAGCTGGAGCTGCACCATTACAAAATGGAATGATGTATCAGCTATGCATTGCCTACATGAGAGTCTTTATGGCTGTTTGATCCTGCTGAAATAAAATAAGTATAAAGCTAATGAATAGAATAGCAAAACCAATTAGGACAGGTTCTACTCTCCATTGTACTGGAGAAAACCTGTTGCAGCCCTATTGATTTCTTATAGAAATCTGTGGAGTAGAATAGAAATGTCCCACTGTACAAGGCTATATTGCAAAAAGTTTATTTTCCTCAGTAAAAAGTCATTGAATTTGCTCCAAATTTTGCCCTAGAAGAGTAACAGCTCTGATTTCATGTTACTTTATTTGGTGGCTTATTCATCACAAATAGTGAATTGTAAATTTTTAGTGGATTTCATTTTCTAACTTTTTCATGCCTTAATAGGAGAGAATTGTCTTTCTGTCTTTTGTTGTGCCTAAAAATGATGTCAATCTGCTCTGGAACAGTCACCTAAAAGCTAGTTCAGGTCTTTTATGCAGTAATAGGAGGAACATTAGCTTCAAGTAAATGGGAATAACTTATTCTATCAGATGAATATAAATCACTTCCCTGGTATAGCATAATCTTGTACTCTGTCTGACATCTCTCTAGTTTCCCTTCTCTTATTCTGCTTTCCCTTCATATCATCTATCTAATAGAAATTGCAAAGATGCGTCAGAATTTTTTAAAAACCAACCAACCACCACCCCCAAAACTTCAGCTAATAATATCCCCAATTGCTCCTAAGCTGGGAGCTAGGCTGGGTAAGCTGGGAGCCAGAATTAATCCTTTATGTGAAGACAAGAAGTTCCCATGCTGAGTGTTAAGTATTATTTCTGTGTCTCTGATGTCACACCACAAACATCTTTTTTTATTTTTTTTTGTGTGCAGTGTGTATAATTAACACATTCCTTTATTCACTGTCATCTTCCTCCCCCTTCAATCCATTAGCTCAGGACTGGCAGTGAGGCAGAGTGGAGTTTACCAGCTCATCTGACGAGACTGTGGTCTCGTGTTTACCAACTGCTGACCTCCTTGCCTTGTGCATAGGGTACCCAGGGTTTTAGGAGTCTCCCAGCCAATTATTATTAAACTCTTAAAATCAGGCAAAGTTTGGAGGATCCTGCTGAATTTGGATGAGCCCGTCCATAGTTTAACAACTAAAAATTTATTTTCCTTAAATTTAAACTCTATTAAACCATAGCATACAGTGCTACAATGTTACAATGTATAGAATGCTATAAAATATAATTTTAAAAAATCAGAAAAGCCTCTGTATAGTGTTGGAGTTTATTGAAACTACTCTGCTAATCAAAATGCTTTACCGAGAGCAAGGCATTTTGGTGTAAACATCATAGTTTCTTGAACTTCTCTTTTCTGTTCCACTCAAGACTATCAATGTTTATATGAAGAAAACAAGGCATACCATTTAGTCACAATGACAGCTTGTCTGTTAGCCAGCTTCTGGAATGGGAAGTTTTCCCTATTTTTTTTCTCCTCATTGTTCATATACTTTAAATAATTTAACTTTTTTTGCGTGATAGAAGGCAGGAACAGAATCCACATTTATTGGTTACAAAAAATTTGACAGTGAAATAACAGACCAGAGAAATTTCCATCTTTGCACTTACAGCCCTTCATCACAGCCAACCTGAAGGGTTAATTTGTACTAATGAAAAAGTTCTTGTTTTCAAGGCTGAGCTACCTAAACCATGGCACAGAAATGGATTCTGTCAAACTAGGAGTAGATTATTTTGGAGGTAGAAGAAAACCCTTGTAATAACCCTGGAAACTTTTGCATATGTATAAATGAGCATGATCTTCAGAGAATACATACATCTGTCCACTGTTTTAGCTCAGGCCCATTTCCAGGTCCCAAGTGGAGCATTATCATGACTTGGACCATTATTTCCTGGAGGGTGCACGTTTCACACACTGTCCTGTTGTGGCCAGGAATGCAAGAAGCTCGCGTCACTGCAGAGATCGTGCTGTAATAGAAGTAATATCTGAAGGAAAGACCATGGCAACAACGCTTCTCTCTTGGGGAAAGTGTCTGTGAAGACCTGACTGTGACCTAGAAAAGGTGCAGATAGGACTTGCTTACAACAGGTCTTCATTGAATTAGGAATCTGAATTTGCAAGAGAAACAAGTTTACAAGAATGCAGCAAAGGTGAAGGGTCTTGGGTATCCCTTGACCAGTATCAATTGGTATTAATAATTATTAAATAAACAAAACCCTCCAGTTCTTATGAGTTAAGACTTCAGTTTGGAATTTAATTGTGTCTCGGACCCCTTTCACAGATGAATTAATTATTCCATAAGTTAGGAAACACTGGTGCATCAAGCTTTTAATAACTATGCAACGACAAAATGAAGTACAGACTTTTTTAAATCATGAATTTTCATTGATTGAAGGGGAAGTGGGAATAAGTGTTTCTCTTATCACAGTACCTGTATTGCTTTCCTCGCTCCTCAAGATAGCATGCATCATTCCATGCTAATTAAGAGGTTTCCTTCCTTGTATGTTTTTAATTGGACTTGTGAAAAGAAGATTAAAGTTATCTGAACAAGGACTTTATTATTATCCTCTTTATCCATTTAAAGGCAAATTGAAAATAACCTTGGAATTGCTCCCAATTTCTTCAGCTATTCTATCCTTTTCTTTTTATTGGGCACATCACCAGATCTTTGTGGTCTTTCTTTAGGATGTTCCAGTCATTAATTCCATCATCCTTGCCTGTAGTAACAATAATGTGTTATTTTGCTTGCAACCAATTCTAGGCCTATAATTCAAAGAGATTTGTGTCTTAACCCAGTTTCTATTTTCACAAGTCCATATCTGCAGCTCATTCCATCACTTAAATTTTTGAAGTCTGAAATGTGTCTTGTAGTGCCCTCTGATGATAATGTGAAACAAGAGAGCATTATTAAGAAACTCAGCTAAAACTTTCTGCAGATTTAGCAACTGTTGAGCATCTTTGTGTCACACCATTTCTGGGTACATAAATGCAGGCATCCCTATGCATATTGTTTTGAGACATAAAACTTCTAGACATAGAAATCTAATACAAAGCAAACAAACAGCTTTCTTGCTTTTTCTTTCTGTTGTTTGAAATTCCTTTTTGGCACAGTGTATACATACTTCTTTTGGCCACATAGCAATGCAGCTGAAAAAATTGTCACAAAGTTCAACAAAGGGAAAGTGAGAGCCAGGGCTGAGTCATTGCGTGTATGAGAGCGGGGAGGAGGAAGCATTGGACTGTACCGACAGATTCAGAAAATGCTGAGGAATAATCTATCCCAGAGGACACTGGCAAGCTATCAAGAAACAAAACAAGAAACAAAACAAACCACAGCTCCACAAAGGGATGGAAACCACCCCCCACAAAGTCAGCCAAAGAACTTTCCATCACAACATGAACATCAGTCCAACTCTCTCTAGTTTTCCCAAGATGAGGCAACCACAGCATTGTCACTCTAAGCAGTTCATTTAAAGTATTGATCAAGCAGAAGTTTAATATTGGGCTGTTCACATGAGCTGGTACATGGGTGTCGTTCAGCAGATGCTTGGAACAGCCATGGTGAAGCATCCTGCCTGTCAGGGAGCTGGCTGCATGGCTAGGGAAGGGGAACCAGGGGTGACAGTGTGTCAAGCAGGCAACAGCCTCTCTGACAAGGGTCCAGTCCCACAGCACCTGAACGTGGTCACAGTAGATCTGGTGAGAATAGCCAGGTCTAGATGAGAGTCTGGTGACAAAACCCTAAGGTCAGAAGAAGAAATCAAGGCAAAGTGATGTTGAGTGGAAAACCCATATAAGACTTTGCTTAGCCCTGCTCCTCACATCTTCCCTGTTTTTTACATAACTGTGATTTGAGTTATGCGGCTGTATGGTATCAGAGCAAACTTTGGAAATAAGCAAATGAAGCTTTAAAGAAAGGAAGAAGTTGTTGAAAAGGATTATAGAGGACAGTGATTATGAGGACATCTCAAGACATCAGTGTATCTTGTACCCAGCAGAAAGAGATGCTTTACAGCCTTAAGGTATCTGGAACTTTGTCCTGTAACATCCTGCATAAATTCACAAGATAGTGTTGATTTTGGCTTTCTGCTGTTCTTGTAAGTATTCATGTTAGAGGCACATTATTACATCTAGACATAAAGAGATAGTTATAATCACAGCTAATAAGCTCACTGTCTCAAGTGGTAGGACAGTCTGAGTGTCTTCAAAAGAATACAAAGAAACCTCTAGTAAATGGCTATACACGGTTTAGTGTTAACTATGCTGCACTATATATGCAATAACTAACTTGTTATAACTATAACTTGCTATAACTGAGCAAGTTCTGTTCTTGTCCATTACTTTTTGCACCAACTTTCCATTACTTTAGAAAATAAACTCTTTTCTTACGTACTGGAATATCTATATTCAAATTGTATGCCTGAGAGTCAGGTTCATAATTTTACTAATAAATGTCTCAGTCTTATGTCCTCAAGTTCATGTATGCCTTAAAGCACCTGCCAGACTATTCTTGGCTATGTCGGTATATATAACAGGTAAAACTGAGCTCTGCCTCTCACACCCTGGACAACCTACATGAACAAGCAAAGGCTTTTACAGGATTGAGGGAACATCATTATATGTTGAAGTTCTATGGTATTCGTGTTCTTCTGGATCACTGCCTGTGAGTCATCTGAAATACTTTGGCCTTAATTATTTGTCAATTTATTTCTTGTTTCTAGTTTACTTAAGGTTACTGTGCAGCTGGGGTTGGATTTCTCTTTTCTAATAGATAAATTCTTGACTCAAACTAATCTACACATTTACATACATTAGCAATAACTTTGCTTAGTACCTAAATTCATATATTTGCTCTTCAGGGTGTCTTTAACAAAGTTGAGTCTTGACAAAATTCTTCTTTCTAGACTTTAGTGTCACCTGCTAGATTGAACATTCTTTTGATGTATTCTCTCCCACTCCTGTGACTTCTTCCTCAACGTCTTTGCATTTGATTATATGGTTATAACCGCTCATTAACAGCTCCAGTAGAGCTGCTTCTTGGGCTGCGCAAGCCAGGCTCATATGTTTTCAGGATAAGGGTCAGAACATCCTCTCCCCAGTGTGCTCCAGAACAAGTTGTTCTGAGAAACAATCCTCCAAAGGTCAAACTTTCTGATATAAGACAAGTTTAGAAGAGAGCAGTGGAAATCCTACATTATGATTTTATTAGATTCTGTTGTCCCTTTCATGTCCCAGCATTTTGTGTTCAGCAGTGCTCTCAGTAGAGATCAGTGGCAAGTCACTCTCATGAAAGGTACTGTAGCTGTCTATAAACTGAAATGTGTAGTTTTGACTGTATGGTTCTGGCTGCACAAAATCCTGATAAGATTCCCTGAATCTTTAAAATGTTCCTTATCTTTATAATCCCCATTATCCTTTTGGCTTCTATTGAGGAGTTTCGCAAACAATAACTACAGCTGAGTGAATATATGGGTTTCCTCATTCTCCAGTCAGTAGAGAGAGGGAAGGAAACTGCATTGCTGAGATGGGAAGAGGGAGATGCTTTTCTGGAAAAAAGTCTTTTTGGCCATAGAGGGAGTTGAATATTGACTTGGAGACATTTATGCCATCGCATGATGTCTTTCATGTGGTGCTTGGTTTTTGTTACAGTCAGACTGTGGTTTTCCATTTAATGGTCTTCCTATGGGTCTGAATTTTCACAGTCTCTTAAGAGCTCCAAAATATTTTGCTCCAGTCCCTCTGAGATAACCATAAGGGAATGTCTTTGAGGTCTGGAAGGAAAGGCGAGGATCCAGAATACTGGAGAACGGCAAGCACGAAAGCCTACCTCAAGAAAGAAATTAAAAAAACAAAAGGGGGGATGTGTGGAACTATCAATTAATCCATTGTATTTTGAATGCCACATTAGAAGTTGCAGGTCCTATTGCTAGGACAAACAATTTGGTAATTTGTTTGATACTGCATATGGCAATTTAAGGAATATAATGGATTTATTAGTACATCCTTCCCTACATCTCAGTTGGATGCTGCATCCCCCCATTTATGGGATGATTTCCCAGATGCAGGCCAGTGGATCACTAATTGTATTTAACTCTGTTACAGGAATTCCTGTTGTTACATCTTTTAGTGCATCTAAATGTCAAAACATGATCTAATTGCAAAACAAATCAGAAACTGCAATTTTCGTAGGAAATTACAGTTATTTAAGTCAATAGTATGCTACTTTGTTGGTATTTGAATAGCTTTCTTCCTGTTTTTAAAGTTTAAACTTCCTCTGTCCCACCAAGGCTAGTGGGCAGCTGAGTTGCATGCTCTCTGCAAGATGACTTCCTCAGTGAGCAGTCAACTCCACTTTCCCAAAGCTATGCTGAATGTCTGTCTTATACAGACATCTAAAGTCACCACTGATTTGAAAACACTCATTCCCATAACAGCAATCCTGCTCCCGAAGGAGCTGACGTTGCCTCTGCCTTGCTTAAGTTGAGTGTCAGCCACTTGGTGCTCCCAAGGCCCTCTGCTGCTCGCTCCAGCTCTGAACAGAATTGTCCAAATTAAAGTGGGAAGATAGAGCTGAATTTCTTGGCTGAGTGTGGTTCAGCCCTTCCTTGTACTGTTAAAGGAGCAGGGAACAAAGACTGAACGGCAGTCTGGTGGCCTAGTGCCCTGAGAAATCCTTATGCATCACAAGTCCTGGTGAGGTAAAAGGAAGGTTATTCATACGGATGTGCCAAGCAGATGTGCTCTCACCTGGGTACAGGCCGGCAGATCTCATCACCATAACAACTCTGTGTCTATTACCAAGACATGATGATGCTTTGGTGCAAGCACTTTGCTATAGGGTCTTTGGATTAATGGTCAGCTAGATTCTGAAAGCTGTCTTCTTGTGACCTTCCCTGCAAATTTTATTCCAGAAGTTACGGTTACCCAGACTCAAACTTCAGGGAGTGACTTTTTTAGCCAAGTCTCATTCTTGCTTCTGTCAGTGCGAGTGAATGTACTGATGTTCACAGGGATGCTGAGGAATATAATCGTACTTCTGGGGTTTCCACAACTGCATGTGGCAAGTTCAAGACGTGGACCTACTTCAGGGTGACTAAGCACCTGCAGCTCACTGATGTATGAGTTTGGGGATTTTCAAGGTAATCTGATCTGTACGTTGATCTATCTGAATGATCCTTTCAATCAAATTTACTAATTTAGTATTTAATAGAGTTTCCCCACTTGGCAGAAATACCGAGTCTTCTTCAACTGGGGGAAAAGATCTCTCTCTGGTGCGTAAGCATCGAATGGTAAAGGGAATGGGTCTGAGTCTCCAAACAGGAGTAGCATAGAATATACCATATTTCAGTGTGAGGCTTTATAGAAGTAGAAACATTCTGGGGGGCAATAAAAAGTTTAGAGAAACATTTTTTTCAAAATCAGTGGTTATGATGTGTTTTGTGCTCCATATAAGCTTTGTGGGTTTTAGAGTGTTCTCATGAACCAGAGCTCCTGAGCTCTGCCATCCTGGCTGGCAAATGGGAAAGAGAGGGTAGGAAGCAGTGGGATCTCCTGGCACTGGTGATCGTTGCCATCTACCCTCTCAGGACCCTGATTCTTCTGCTAGCCTAGCAATCCTCCAAGTGAATTGTGTCAGAACTGGGGTTCTGGGAATTTAGGACATTGGAAGCAGGAGCTAACGGGTCTTCCATGATCTTATCTCCATGTTGAGCCTTTTATGTTTAGTTTCAGGATGATATGGTTTCCCATCTGTGCAGCACAGAGCCTCAGGCAAGTTGGCAGGAGCCTGGGCACGTTTCCAGTAGAATATAGGTTTCCACTGTAGTTGGCCTTTCACTACTGCTAAGTACTTTGGTTTTAAGGAATCAGCATTTTCCTATGGAAAAACATTCCTTTGGAGAATTTCCAGTCAGAATGAAAACTAGCTTCAACATATTGCAAAATTCCTTCAGGACAGAATTTATTCTGTGTAGCTGTACTTATAGGCAATGTTACTCTTCCTTGCTTTCTCTGTAGAGTTTGGAAAAAACCCCACCCAAAACCAAACAAAAAAAGAGATGCAAATATTATTGCTATGGGTATTTATAATGAGGATGTCTATTTTTGCTTCTGGAAAGATTACGCAGGGTATCAACATTTAAATATAGCACCTGGATAGGAGGTAAAATTCTTTCAGATTCCTATGTGATGAAATGGTGAATTTTGAGACTTTATTTTGCAGTGGAGCAGTATCAGAGGTCATGGAAAATAAATATAGATTAAACAATTCAGTATTTGCTTTGCAATTTCCTTGTAAAACAGACTTAAAACTAAGCATGTCTTAATGAAAATCATAAATTCGATGAGACGTTTGTGAACATATGTTTATATTCTGCTTTGCTTGATTTTGACTTCATGTTTCTTCTGGCTATCTGTCCTGGACCAAAACATCTCTCAGGCTGTTGGAAGGAGTATAACCATAAATCAGTGTGTGCATGAGTAACACTCAAGAGTGATAAATAAAGCCCCTCTCTCTTGTTCCTCTGAGAACACAGTAGGTGTGAAACCGGCCACTATCTCATTCTTATAATTATGGTACGGCAACTAGACACTTGCAAAAGTAAGGATATGGATTTGCATGACAAGTTAGTCATTAGTCATTCCCTTAAAATAAGCATAGTTATATTAAGTTTGCATACGTAACTAGTGTAGTCCCCTCCTCTTTATTGGATCAACGGTTTAATGCTTTTGAAAAACCCCTGCTCCTACAGGATTTACATGGGGTCTTTTCCAGTCCATGTCAGCTGCCTACCTAGAATTTGGTTAAGCCATAGCTAGTCCTTTCGCCTTAAAGCAAGGTTAGCAAGTTATGGGTGATTCGGTGAGCCTTGGCAACTCTTTTTAAGCAGCTAAAGTTGATGGATGAGCTCCATGTGAAGCCTCATCTAGGAGGATCCTCTCTCCGAATAGGATTGATGAGAGAAAAATTTATCACTTAAACAAGTTGCAATTCAGAGACCAACTCTTGCTTCTGTCATTCTTACTGCAGGCAAAGGAGGCAATACAACTTGATGTGCTCCTCTGAAGAGAGGTCCTGAAGTTGAGCCTGTAGTAGAGGTGTCCCTGCATGGTCTGTGGCATGGTCTGTGTCTGAGGAGTATAGGATAGGGTGAGTTTTGCCACTTAGAAATATGTGTTTTTCAATGACAGCACAGTTAATGGGTGGCTGCAAGATTGCTCAGTGAATTTTCTAGAGGTGCAAGTTTTCATTCCATCTCCAACCAGTGGTCCCTTTTGTAGCATGTAAAACTTTATCCCTTCGCACCTTTGAAATAGCTTGTTGCATGACACTATTTCATTCCTCCATATCTCCCCTGTTGGGCCTGACCTGTTGTTTATGCTGTGTAGAGGCAGAAGATGAACACTCTAGTTAATTGTTGTGGGATCAGAGATGCATTAAAAAATGAGCAGTAGCAACAGCAAGATAAAATCCCTTTACTTAATATGTACAAAGCAGAAAAAAAATTTGAAAACTGGAAAAATGAAAAAAAATTGCATTATACTTTTTATGATTCTCAGCTGCAGCAGACAGTCATAAACATACCATAACTACTTGTTTGAAGTAGCTATTTGCTACACTGTATGTAGGTCTGGAAAAAATAAACACTTGGACCTGGAAGTTAATTAGCTTTACTTTAATTGGAAATAAATCTGAGGCATTAGTTTCCAATCAGAGATGCCCAAAGTCCAAGTATGTTTAGATTCAGAATGAATGATTCATATCTTTCTCATCTACTTAGAAGATTGTATGTTGAGAGAGCTAAAAACTGACTATGTGACTGCTACATAGGGACATAGTCAGTCTGAGCCTGAAAGCCACCAAGTTGAATGTTGACTGGTTGAGTGTCATGTTTAGATCTCAGTTGGGAAAACAACATGCCACAAGCCATGTTAGCAATAAAACGTACTGGTAAACAGCCTACTTAAGTATAGGTTTTTGAAGGATAAAGCAGTGAATGCAAAGCCATGGGAGTGAAAGAATATGGAGTCACAAGAAGATAGGGTTTCTCTTCAGCTACATATGTGGATATTTAGTGTGTCTGAAAGTGCACCTGCTTGATTTGGAGGCTGCTCCAAAATGCTGTACTCTTAATTCTTTAAACACAGATTAAGTATTTTTGCCTCTTTTCCTTTTTAAGGGGTCAAAATGAATATTACTGGAAAAATTTCCAGGGGTGCTATTGAGTTTATTTTTCCCCTACTTAAAGAAAAGGTTCCTTTTCAGTCTCTGGCTGAAAAGAGCTGATCTGTGTAGTGTAAAGTTCTCTCAAAACCTCTGATGCAGGTAAGGTCAACTTGTTACAAGGCTTTCCAGTGAGACTTTGGTGGCTTGGAAAATACTGATACAGCATATCCACAACGGGTTGTGGAATTTGCAGGACATGCTTTACTAGCTATAGTGGCTTGAGGCATAGCACAGCTGGAAGTACACCACTAATTTCTTCTAAAGAGGTAAAACCATTGTAGGTTTTATATATATATCCATTATATAAATATCCAATATATTACTTAGGTGAACATTTTTGTAATAAATTGATGTTATCATAATTTTGCATTAATATAGACATTCCTAAAATTAGTCCAAGATGCCTAAAGAATCCAAACCAGGTTCTTTTGATTTTCTACAGGCTGTGAATGCTGCAGGTACTCCTCCTCTAGGTCAGTACAGTCACCCTGTATCCAAAAGGAGTCTCATTCACCCTGTGTAAGCAACCAGTCAAACTGCTTTTCTCAATAACTTTTGGTAAATGCACATTTTGGTTTTATCCAGTTTAATTGAAACTTTGGCTCATGTTTTGAATGCAGATGGTTTTATATAAATCTTTAATGAATGTGTTGAACCTGGGTCAGTTGAACTGCTTTCAGATGATTTAGTGCTGACTTCTGCTGTTACTGAGATGCCAACTTGTGACCAGTCACCAGTGTTTTCTTATCTTGCAGAAAAGTTATACTACTTGGGGAGGGAAATTAAGCTTCTGTTTGGATAGTAGATAGCTAAGTAAGGAGGACTTTTTTTTTTCTCTTTCATATATATGGTTGTTAAATAAATACTTTAGAAAGCGTCTTGGTTTCTGAAGCTAATGATACAGTTTGTTAATAGAAATGGTTTAAAGTAATCCATCTATTTTAGCAGTGAATGCAGAAGCTTTGGAAAATTTTCTACAATTTATTTTTTTCTGTGGAAAAACAAGTTTTGTTAGCAAGCCAGCTCCTGCTTCCAGCACCATTCTAGGCCAAACTATTCTGAATCGGTCCCAGAAGCATCTGTCTTTTTTGGTTCAGATCAGAATGGATAAAGACTAAACTTTGAATAGTAGCTTGAGCTTTTCAGCTGTTTCCAACTGCTTCAGTTTTCTGCTTAAATCATTGATGATTACTATTCCAGGGGTGTTCAGAGTCCCAGTGGGTGAAATGAACTGGTGTACAGAGCAGCAGCAAAGTAATCATAGCCTTAATCCTCTGTTCTATCCTTGATGCAATGAAAAAACTAGGGAGAAGGTGAACATCCTCATACTACGTTTTGCCTGGTTTTAATAATAGATTTGCATTTACTAAATTAGTTTTTACTAAGAATATTGACCTATGGCACAACAAAAGCTATCTGCGTACCCAAAGGGTGGTTCTGGAAGTGAAATTTCTTCTTCTTACAGCAAATTCTTCTTAAAGCCATTATTTACCCTCATCTCGAACATTGTATCATATTAGCAAAACATTTATAGTGTGAGAGATGTATGAGTCAAAGTATTGCACTAATAGTTTAAATCAAGACAGGCCAGAAATTTTCTGTGGTATTCTCTGACGTATATATAAAGGAGTGAACAACCAAAAGGAAATTTGAATGTTGTAAATCAAACTGTTGCTCAACCCACCACCAGTAATCAGGAGAAAGTTTACACAGCTGCCTTTCAGCAACTACTAATAAAATATATTTCTACCTTCCTGTACGCAACACTAATATTTTTACCTGGGTCACCAGCAGGACTTGGCTGTCAACTTACTGGGGAAAATTTCACTCACTTTTTTTTTTAATTCTACCTCTGTGTAAGGATTTGTTGCTGTCTTCTACTTTTAATTTTTATATTAATGATGATATTTGCTTACTTGGGATGTGTTGTGTTGGAGAGCTTCACACCATGGTTGCCCTGCAGCTCCCAAGGAACTGTGTACCTTCTTTTCTGGTGGAAATGAGGATCCTGTGGGGTGGTTGGTGTTGGTCTCGCTCTGACATGGAATCAGGATGCAGCTAGCCAAGCACTAACACCCAGAGACTTGGAGTGTTCTTGCACTGTCCAATCTAGATTTGATGTCTAAAAGGCAAGGTAGGATTCAGGATGATGCCCAGCTCTGTTATGGGTCTTTTGGATTGCTATAGACAAAGCTTTTTATTGCTTTGTTTCTCAGTTTCCCCACAATGAAATGGACTAATGCTATTTCTGTTCTCTGAAAAGCATGGTGAATTTTACAAGTAGGAAGTAGGATGAAATGTAGGCAATAATTTTATTATTAAATATTGTCACTTATTTTTTGAATACTATCAATAATTTCTAAATACTCTCATTTCTTAAAACTGGGTCTATACAACCTCAGTTCACCTTGTGCTGATGCCTTTAGATGCTCTGTTCCACAGCTGCTGCAGGGATTTCTGCAGGGCTCTGGTATCATTCTGTGCAGAAGATAACCAGGCTTTGAGATAAGCTGTTTGTGTAGTGAGCAGGCTCTGTGTGGATGCCTCTCTGGTTTGCTGCATGCATTGCAAAGAGCATCAGAAAGAAGTGAGAACTGGTGGAAGAGAAAGTACAGGCATCTCAGAGAAACAGGGCTGTGTCTTTGCCATGGAGTTCTGATATTATGCTAGTCTTATCACTTACAACAAAATATTGACATCTTATTATCTATTCAGTTATTTTCTCCGTATGAAGCAGCAATTTACAAAAATTTGATTGTGAGCTGCAGTTTCTCCTCCCCTCCCCAGTGTCCCATTTCCAGTATCCTACAGTGTTTAGAGATAAATTGCTTTGTGCCATCAGATGTCTTGCAGGAAGACACCCATCAGGTGACAAGTTCCCCTTTCCACACTGCTGTGTGGGACCTTGCTTCTCGGCTGCATTTAAGCTGGTCCTACAGATCCCTGCTGGGATGAGCCCCAGACAGAAAACTGCGCTGGGAAACAGTTGCTGCAAAAATCTGTGTGACACTACTCCCTGCAGCCTGGTCAGCAACAGGCTTTAGAAATCAAAAGCTGCTTTCTCTAAGCACAGAAGATGCTTAGATATATTAGGGGATCTTATCATGGTTTTAATAAAAGTATCTGAAGCCTCTGCAGTCATATCTATAGTTTGTTTTTGAGAGGAAGTAGCTGAGGGTCTCGGCACTGTGCCCCCCTGCTGCGGGTGTCTGCTGTACAGTGTTCCTACCTGGTACTCAGGGCAAAGCATCTGTGTGAAGAGATAAGGTATCTGTGAGTGCTCATGTCTGTTTACGCTGCTCTGTGCAGCGTCGGATATTTCTACATATATGGTTCCTTGGCAAAAAGGTTGAAAGGGTTAAAAATCTTGTATTTTGGTTTCTTGGATATCTTTGGGATCTGTATAATGCAAAGTAAATTAGCCAGGACAGAGCTCTGTAACAACAGAGCTGCAGTGAAACTGTATTTGAGCTGGCTCTGAACAAATTTGAGTGTCTCTGCACATGGGGAAGGAGAACTCCCCCAGCTGGCTTAAAGGAGGTGCTAAAATTTGGAGCATAGATTCTTAGGTCCCAGATATAGTTAATGGAGAGAGCAAGCAGCTTCAGAGTGTGACTCAGGTCTGCATCACCCTGCCCAGTCGTAGCTGCCTGTCTTTTACCACTGACTAAGGAGAGTTAGGCCTCTAAGGGAGGCACTCAGTGTGCATCTGTCATCCCTGTAACACAGCCAGAAGGCAGAGCTTTTGCATGTGCAGTATTTACAAAATTACAGAACAGTGGGGGGGGTTTGGAAGGGATCTTCAGACATCATCTAGTCCAACCCCCCCCTGCCAAAGCAGGCTCACCTAGAGCAGAAGTGGGCAATTTTCTCCTGTGCCTTTGCTGTTACTAATAAATAATTCAGGATGCTAATCTGTACCTTGGGTAGCTCAGAAATCAATTCATAAAAACTCATCACTAACCTGAACCTTCAAGCTAAAGATCAGCTATGATTCACCCAGATTCTCCAAATTGCCTCATCATAGGATTGAGACTTTTATCTGTTCTAATCTAGTTGGCATGGAAAATCAATAATGAAGCCTTGCATATACGCATATTTTGTTCAGTGACACCTGACTTTTAGCTCTAGGGGAAAAAAAACCAGTCTAACAGGTTCATAATTCTGATACGTTCTTATAAAAATAAGCATTTTTTTAAAAAATCTTGACATATGTAGCCTGCAGGAGACCAATTTCTTTTGCCCTGTTTCAATTGGGGAGAGGTCTTTTTATAAGCAGGAAAAAAAAAAAATCCTCAAAGATGGAAAACTATTTATCCAGCCAAAGAAAGGGCTGATATAGAATAGTCATCTAAATCTTCCATACCATTGTAAAAAAAAAATAAATAAATAATAAAAAAATCACTTTATTGGTTCTAGTTTAAATAAAAATTATCGTGAGAAGTTCTGGTGTTATAGCAAATGAAAATAAGGCTATTTTTTCAAAATAAATAAGATGTTTGCATGAGAATCAGTGTTGTTTCCAACTGCAATAAAGAACTTAGCCCAAAACCTCTTTAATATTTTAGAGAGTCGTTGTCACTTCCATGCATTCTATTCTGGTTGTTGTTTATTCTTGTGTAACGTGCAAATAAACTACTTCACTTCAAGTTTGTGTTTATGTGCCTAAAGTTAGTCTGCTTTATTTGTTGAGGGTGTTTATGATCCATTCAGCTGCTGGCAGGAAGGCAGATTTCTGTGTATTTCTCACGACGTACTGGTACATTGGAAAACAGAAAGAAAAACAAATGATCAGGGTGAAACTGTCTGGGTGTTAACATTTCCACAGGGAAGACCACTAAGTCTACTGCATAGTTCCTTATTATTGCAAGGATAAGAATCTTTTCCAAACAAAATTTAGTGATGAGTCATCCAACCTATGCAAAAGCAGGCTGAAGGCAGTCTTGAAATCAAAATTAGACTGTGGAATGTATTTTTTTCCAATCTTTTACCACTTTCTCTTTTTTTTTGGTAGAAGAGCTTAGTTTCTTTGGAAAATCCCATCTGCAAAATCTCAAATGAAATAAAAGCCAAATCCACAGTTGCCCTCACCCCATGTTAAGTAGCAAAACTAGAAAAGCTAATCTGAGAACAAGTAAGTGTAAAGTCAGAAGTGTCATTGTGACAGGCTGTGTATGAATTGCAGGTGAAGGCCCTCATGTCCCATTTTTGTCTCAGGACTAATTGTCTTTGTTGGGCTGCCTGTGCCAAAATAGCTCACACCTGAGGGACCTGAGGTGCATCAACAAGAGTTTGGACCATGTACCATAAGGGAAGCAGAGTTCTAGAGCGGGATTTCAGTGACCCAGGGATGTGTGTGTGACTGCAAACGCTAAAGGAGAAAGTCCATATTCATAAATAAGTGAAACTTTTCAATGACTTCTAGGAATCTTTTCCCATTTTAGAGACAAGGAAAAAAATGGGGTAGTGGTGGAGGAAGCTGAAAGCTCAAGCCTTTTGCATTAAGGAGCAAATACTGGTGGATATGCGGTCCCTATTGTCATGGTAAAAGACTTTGAGGCGTTCTCTCAGGTGCCTGGCATTTCTTAGCAGGACCAGCTTTGGCTGGCGAGAGTAACAGAGTGAGCACAGAATCATCAGTTGGGCATCACTTTTCACACAACCTCTTGCTCCTTAACTATATGCCATTTCCCTTATGTCTCTTATTTTTCTCCTAAGCAGTTCAGAGGTGTCACCATTATCTAAAAGTTTTCTGCCATCTGAGCTGCTGCTGTACCTTAATAACTGTACGCTTTATTTGTCCTGTACATCCTTTTAATTTCCTCTGCTTCTGACTTTAGCTTCACAGTGTCATTTGAGGACTCAAATCTCTTCCAAACCCCTCCAGGAGTGTCTGGAGTTTGGTACTGCTTTCCTCTTTCATGTTCTTGGAATGAAAGTTTAATTGCAACACAGGTTCCTCCCAGAAGTCCCTAAACTACAGGAATTGTGCTGTTTCATCATGGTTATAGACGAGTTGGTGTACCATTTTTCAGTGGCTCTGTGGTGAAGTCACTTACCTGATTGAAGACTATTCTCTCTAGAGCCAGATAAAGTATTAAATCATTCTGCTGAGCTGGAACTAGAACAAGTCATTCCACATGGTGAATGGAAACAGTGGATTCTGATAATTCTTGACCTTCAGAGCTTTGAATTAATGATGTATCATTTGCATGTTAAACTTGCATTTCTCTTATCAGTCATCATATCGTTTACCCTGGATTAAAATATATGGTGTTATTTTGTAGACTTGTCTGTATGAGAGATTAGGCCAGTCTGTAGTAAAATTGCTTATGCACAATGAATAAAATCTTCACTTACCCATTTCTGTTCCTACAGGACAGACAACTGGGATGAGTATCTCATTGTAGTTGTTGGCTCATGACCTTGGCTAATGGCCGCGTGCCTCCTCTACTTAACTCTGCTAGCAGGAACAAACAGCTAATCTCTTGTCTGGCAGCCAAATATGCAATAGTTGGTACAGAAAATGAAATTAAATTCTACTTTATTTTACTTTTCAACCAAAAAAAGCCCCACATAACACAGTGAGGTAGCCATGCTCATGTGCACATCTAGAAAGGGATGTGGTCTGTCTGTTGTATAGTTCATCCTGAGGATTTGTATAATAGGACTTTCTTCAAGAGTGTCTGTCTTGTTCTATTTTCTTTCTACATGTGAAGCTCAAGCTTTCTCCTAACTCAGAGGGATTTGAAATTTGGTACAAGTTTTCTATAGATGAGGTGAAGGAATTTGGCTTGTTTTGATGCCTATTCTTGAGGGGAAAGGGCAAAATTCTTCAGTTCTCAAAATTTACTGTATAGCTTTGTCTAATACCCACTAATAGAAAAAGAAAAACAAATGATCTTTAGAAGTGCTTCAGAGGGAGCTCTTGCAGTGCCTGGATTACTGATCTTTCTGTGGGCAAAATACACAATAGAAACACATTAATTTATAAAAGTTGCAGGAAGAATTAATGGAACTTGAATAAACTCTCAAGAAGTCAGTCAAGTGCTGTCTTAGTTTTGTCAGGTTCAACAGTTGAGCCCTGGAACTATGAAGCCTCAAGTCCTGTTGGATCTTGGGGTGTTGGCCGTTGGATGCTGGGTGTTTATTTGTATCACTGTGTGTCTATGGAAAAACCAACGGAAGGAGGGTTTGAGCTGGTCTGTGGGGCCAGCTGGAAGACCACAACTTTCTCATCTGAGAAAAGAAATCTTTTTTTGTATACGTGTGTGTGGGAAAGCAATGCCACAGGAATTACAGAGAGGAGACCTTTTTTCAGGTGTGAGTAGGCGAGATACTTTGTTTTAGAAGACAAAGCAAGAGAAACTGATTAAACAGCATTAATTTTGGCAGCCTGAAGTCCAATTCCATCACCAACTAAGTTGTGTAAGAGTCTGGTAGTCTGTGATACAAAATCTTTTACTAACAGGTCTTTGCTAAGGTGCATGGAATGAGTTGGGTATATGTTACAGGGTGTATGACGAACAGAATTTGGATATAGTCAAGGAGACCTGGTAACACAACTCTGCAATATCCATTCAGAACTCAATTTCTCTGTCTACTCAAAACCAGCCTTATTAATTTTTCCTTGGGGATTTCACCAGCAAAGACTTCTTAAGAGCCTAATGAGAAACACTAGGCAGCTTCCACAACGCAGTTGGGAGCTTCCCAGCCTCCTGTGAGAATACAGTGCGGGAGGATACAGCGTTATTTTATGAAAAGAGCCACATTTGTGCTCCATTCTCTGAGAGGCCTTTCGTTAAAAAAAGAAACAGTATTTTTAATTGCGCTCAGGGTCTGCTTTCCATTTCCCCCTTCCCTGTGAGTTGCATTGAGAACTTTTAAGGCCATTTGCTGTTCTCTGTGCTCCCTTCTTGCCTGGGAACACTTATCTGGAAATTTCTCAGCAGAGAAGATACGAAACTATTACCTGGAGGAGACAGTTTTGACTGAAGCTGCCTTGCAATTTCTAAATCTTTCCCTATCATTAATTGTGGTCCACATCTACTGAATCTGCATGGGTTCAGAGACTGACCAGTGCTGTCAGAGCTCAGATGACAGCATGACAGACTGACTTCCCTTTGTACCCGGACTGTACACAGCAAGGGATACAGCAGATACAGCCGAACTATTAGGGGTTCAAGCATTGGTTCCTGCTGAGAAGCACCTAAGAGCATCTGATAGGGAGCAAGAGGGGATTTTTTTCTCTGGCCCATTCCATTCTTTCAGAAGCTTTTAAATCTCCTATAAAATTCCCCTTTGGTTGAGGACACTGAGAAGATGGTAAAAATCTAACTACTTTGGCCACTTTCTTCTGGTATAGCAACAAAAAGAGTGCCTCCAGTGCACAAGCCTTCACTGCAGTGATAATGACTTGCCGCAATCATAATCTCTCTCATGACAGTGGCAAAGTTCCTCTCAAGCTCCTTTGCAGCATTTTGCCCTTGCATAAGCTTTGTACTTCTCCTGTGTAGTACTTCACAAATTTCTTGTCTTTACTCTGACAGAGGTAGTTTTACTCTGAGCAGAAGCTCTATTTCAGAAGCTGTGGCTTCAGCTGAAGGCTGTCTCTCTCTGCAAGTTCTTGGAAATATTTTCCTTGGCAGAGCTCTATCTGATTTGCTCTTTGACACAATAATCTTTAAAGTGTAATGCTCTCTCACAGGAGTATTCCATGAATTTAAGCCCCAAATGATATGATTGGCATGTAGTTCCTCTAAAGCTGTATGAATGATAAATGCCTTTTCCCTCTATTTGGAATCATGTCAACTGGCTTCATCTTCTTTGCTGTTTGACTTCACACGTATGACAATTATGCCTCAAATCTCAGTATAGAGAACTGAATAGATTGGTATTTACAATTAAAAAGCAAACAAGCAAAAAACCACCAACCCAAACCAAAACACAAACCCAGTACAATGTAAATGAGACATGTGGAAACAGCTACTGAGACATTCCACTTATGTTCTAGTGGTCTCAAATAAGCTGTTTATGGTGAAGTTGTAACTTTTCCAGGCACTCTAACGAACTGTATGCACAAACCTCTCTGACTTGGGTTTTCCTGTATCGGATGGTACCTGGCTTAGGGACGAAAACTGTGGGGTTACAGGGGCAAATGCAGCTGGAAGGACTCTTTCTTGAAACAGATGATGCATAGGTTTTTACACATCCTCTTAGTCAAGACTTCTTGCTTGTTTGCTTTCATCTTCTAGCCAAATTCAATTATAATAATTATAAATTGCCTACTTAAATCCCTTCTGCTCTTCAATTAGTTGCTATATTTTCCTCACACTTATTCTTAAAGCATAATTCTTGTGCATTCTTCACAGCTGTCATGCTTCAGTGCAGACTAACCTCTTTTGCTCAGGGAGGAGTGTGAGCCTGATTGTTTTGTACATGTTTTTTATGATCACAATCACTTGCAAACTGCTTTAAGTTCTGTGGGGATAAAAGACAATACATAAATCTCCTATTATGATTATTATGACTATGCTAACAAGAGCTGGCTGAGGAACAAGAAATTCTGTCTTGCAACAGACTTTAAGGTTTTGAAATTCTCTGCTGGAACACGATCAAACCTTTCATTGCCTGTGAAGTAGAGTTGTTGAAATGTCCATTTTCAGATTCCCAAGGTCAGACTTCTTTTTTTTTCATTTGGGATCTTTGTGATTTCACTTGAGACACCAGATACCTACCCTAACTAAACTCAAAATGTCATTAAATAACATTTTTAGTGAAAAATGTTTTGATGGGCTGCAACATTCATTTCCAGTTTCCATTTGGAGGAGAAAATAACATCATATGTTCTTACGCTCTGCTTGACCAAATGTGAACTTACTGTATTTCTTTACTTTTAGAGCTTTTGAAACAGATCTCAAATAGAGATGGGATTAGTAAACACTTTAAAAAAGCACATATTTTGAGTGCATGCCTTAAGAGAGAGTTAGCATTGGGTCAGTTTGAGTGTTACTCTTGCTTGGCTTTGTGCACCTTTTCCTTTCTTCAGTCACAGAAGTGATGCTCGTCTGTGATATCTTGTTGTGGTTTAACCCCAGTCAGCAGCTAGAACCACACAGCCACTTGCTGCCCCTCCCTCCCTGAAGGGTCAGGAGAAAGGGAGGGGAGAAAAAAGCCAATAAATCTCATGGGTTTGAGATAAAAACAGTTTAATAGGTAAAATAAAATCTGTGCATACAAGCAAAGCAAAATAAGGAATTAATTCACTGCTTCCCATTGCCAGAACAGCAGGGCTCCATCACACGTAACAGTTACTTGGGAAGACAAATGACATCATTTAATGTCCCTTCCTTCCTTCTTCCCCCAGCTTTATATACCAAGCATGACATCACATGGCATGGAATATCCTTTGGGTCCGCTGTCCTGGCCGCATCCCCTCTCACCTTCTTGTGCACCCCCAGTCTATTTGCTGGTGGGTAGTTGTAAGGAGCAGGAAAGGCCCTGAATGCTTAGCAACAACCAAAACCACCAATGCACTATCTCTCATCCGAAATCCAAAGCATAGCACTATACCAGCTGCTATTAAAAATGTTAACTCTATCCCAACTGAAATGATAACAGATATCAGTACCAGAGAAAACACATCTTTAAAACACATGGAAAGAACCATCAGATTATGTCAATATGCACAATACATTGTGTTGAAATAGAATTAACTAACTGACCTCTGGGACAGTGGCAGGTAAATAACAATGTGTCATAAAAATTTAAAATTTCACTCCCTCAAAATGGGGATATGAAAAAGCTATTGTGGAAGATGTCAAAGGTCTTTTAATAATTGCAGCTTTCAAAAGTGTCCAGAACACAAAGTGGCTGCACAAGGTCTGCCTGCACATAACTGGGATTCAGAGGAGCACAGGGTGAGCAGCTCAAGCAACGTGTGTGCAAGATGTTATGAAGGAATGGAAGGAGGCGCTGCCTCTACACTTAGTGTTTTAATTGGCTGATTTTTTTCACAAAAGAGCTAACTATCTACACCCTGAATGTGGGCAGGGGAAATGAAATCTGTCTGTGTGCCTGGAGCCCATCCATATTTCTGAATGTAAAGTTCCCACCAGCTTCACATGTGATTGGGCCCCTAGTTTTTTCTCTTCACATTCCTTAGCACCGTTTTGAAAAATGGAAGAGCTCCTTCTGTCCAGCAGAGACTGGGCATATTGTAGGTGAGCTGTGCTGGAAAATCTGTTCACAGAAGTAAAAGAGATACTATTACCTGTGCCCAGGTTATGATTCTCTTGGTTCTGGTAATATGTGATTTTTTTTTTTTTTTTTTTTTTTCCCTACTCTGCTCTCTCTCAGCTTCCCTATGTGAAGAATCCATTGTATTTGATGGATGAATCTCAAAAGGTTAGCTCTTGTGGTTTTGCTTAGTGGATCACCTGAAATTACAGGTAATTGCTAACTCATGAGATGCAAAAACATTGAGTAGGGGAATGTCTGAGTTCAGGCTCTAATGTGTCTTGTCTGAACCAGGAATATTTTGAGCATTGCTATTTTTTTCCACTAGCCCATGTTGGAGGCATGGAGGACAGAGATAATGGTGGAAGTGAGGAGAAGCAATAAAATTTTTGGAATATTTGTAATACAGTGATCTGGTAGTATTTGGGACATGTCCATGTGGTCTGATTGTTTGAGCACTCCTGTATGTTTCCAAGCAGAAGCTCCATATATTCAATACGAGGCTGGTCTTTGCCTTCTTGAAGGCCTTCTCTCCCCAGTCTCTTCTTCAGCTAAAAATTCCCAGGAATGAGAGCACAAAGAAGTGACTGGAGTGGAAGGGACAGCCTGAATTGCTCCCTGTCCTTGTTGTGTTTCCATCTTTCAACTGTTTCTTTTTGTCCTGCTGTTAAAACACCAAGCCCCACAGCCCAGGAACTGCAGTAGGAAATCGGCTAGAGAGGCGGCAATGTTCTCATATGCACAAAATTAACAAGGACGATGGGATGGAGATTTTTCTTTGTAACAACTAGTTTAAACATTTCTTGTAACTAGGTTTATAGACTGTTCCTCCTCAGACAGGAGTGTTTTGTTTGTTTTAGCTTGATGGCTAAATCCCTTTAAGCCTCCCAGAAGTTTACTCCTGTATTTCAAAGAGCTCTGTAAATACAGAGTGAAGATAAATGTAAATATGCAGAGTGAACTGTCACCCTAGCATTACTTACTCTTACATTGTGCATTTGTCTGTAATAATTTGGGTGCCTCTATCTTGGTTCATTTCTGTAGTCTTGGTCTTGCTTTTGTTTTCTTGGCCTTCTTGTTCTTGGTCTGCTGCTTTTGCTATCAGCATCTCTCTGTTGCCTGAAGCCGTTATTTCAGAATTTCTTCAAGACCCTGTATATCTTGCTTTTCTGCTTGATGTTGCTCTCATGTATAGAAGCATGAGCTCTCTTAGAGACTTGTTCTTAAAATATATAGCTCCTCCTTAAGGATTAACTGAAACTTTTCCTGAGAAGCTTTGAGCAGGACAATATCATGGGTGTAGGTCCTTTGAAGCCCAAGAGAAGGCTGTGCTTGTGTTGCTCTCAGGGCACTGATGGGGGGTTTCCATCTTCACCAGTTACCTAGCTTCATGAACCATACTGATTTAGTCTCTTTGGGTTCTCTTCTGCACTGGCAGGTGTAGATGTCACTGACCAGACAGGCAGACACCTGTGGTTATACTACAGAAATATCAACTGTAGAGTCACTTGATCCTCCCATGTCCTGCTGTTCCTTCACACCTCTCTCTGCTGACTTCTCTCCAGTTTAGATCCAAGGCCTCACTCCACTCAAATTCTCCTGTGTTTTTTGTATCATTGGCTTAAAGGAGGAAACATTATAAAGCCATCGGATCCTTGTGGGTTGTGTGGATGGCGCAACATAATGGCTTTTTGTAAAGCACAAACAATTGCATGGTTAGGTCATAAATTCAATAAATGAATATGATCATATTAAAGGACTACAGAGATTGCTGCCGCTGAAAGCTCTGTTAACATGTCACTGCAGGAAGTGACAATGTGCCCATGTAAAATGGGTGATATTTGAAACAGTTACATTGCACAGGAAGCCAATTCCAGAGCTGCTGCTTTGCTTATTTTAAAGTTCCTAAATTAAACCTTAAGCACTCTCCACGCTTTCTTCATGTAAATGCAGTGAGTAGAATAGATGCATGTTGATGCTGCTTTGAGAGTTCTTTCTACACTTTCCTAATTTCTTGTGTGAACCCTGATGTGCACAGAAATGCTTAAACGACTTTTTGGGAGGCTGAGCCAGAAAGTAGGTGGCTGTCTTGTGGGTGGCCTTTTCACCACGCAGCTGGCCTGACAATGCTTTTAGCTTGTCGGCCACATGACACAGCCCACAATTAGATCTCTTACCTTTCCCACAGTCCATGCTTATATACAGGTTTCGTATCTTCTTAAAAGTCAACTTGTCTGTTTTTACTGGCCTGATGAAGATGAGATAGTGGCAGATTCATAAGGAGGACGTGGGGCCATATCCAGACTCAGTGTGTCCAAAGCAGCTGTAAACTCTGGTCTGTGTTGTATCAGGATTGTCTCAGGCCAGTATGCAGGAGCATATGAATCTCAAACCATCTTCCTCACTGCTGGTGTTCCTAGATGCATAGTTGTAACCCGCAGTTACTTCACAGCCAGTGGGACTAGAAACATGAGTGAATGTAACCCAGTTGGCTTGTAGGATTTGCAGATTGACTCCCCCTGGGTTAATCACTCATCAGCTAGAAATCAAGTCAACGCCGTTCCCTGAAATGCACTGTGAAAACAGTAACAAAAAAGAAAAATATATTCAACCAATCATTATAACAAAGAAAATAAACATGCAAATAAGTCATCACAGATTGAAAAGCAGTCAGCTACAAGGACATGTTTTTGTTGGTTTTTTTTATAGTTCCCACTGAACTAAAAGCAGAAATTAAAGGAAAAAAATGTAACTGATGTTGAAATCAAATTTCAGCTTTCAAAAGAATATGATTAGTATATTTGTTTATCCACCCACCTCAAACACTCGTCTTCTCTTGGGGATACAAATATTGCAATCATAAGAACAATTTTAATTTACGTGGGAAATGCATCTTCCTTTTGCCATACTTATAATGTGCTGAAGGGACATGAGACCCAGGGCTGGCAAGTGCCTTAATGGGAAGCTTCACATTATAGATTTGGGGGAGAAAACACTTCAGTGTGAACTGCAGAAAGTTAAATGCACTTCTACTATCAGCAATGGTGTCATAGCTGTGTGATAAATTCTTATTGGTATCTTGATGTATATGATTGAAATCTTTGGAGTTGCTCATGCAAATGAAATGCATGGGATTCCCTCAGCCTCCAACAGCTATGATGAAGTGGTCTATTTAGGAAAGGTATCACTAATAGTCATATTAATTTTCCTAATTTCTCATGTGCTTCCACTAAAGAACTCTAAGGTAAAGCAAAAGTTTTGTCTGATGAACCCTTATTAGGAAATATTAAATGGAGTAAATAAATTCAGCTGACATGTCATCCTTCTAATTTCTTGATATTCCCTAGAACCAGTAAGAATAAAAATACCACTGGGTTCTTTTTTGCAACTTTTCTTCATTACAAAATTTTCATTCATCAAAACTGTTTTTAATGAAAAATGATCAAAATAATGGAATGACAACTGGAATACATGAATGAAGCAATATAAAGATTGATACAAGGAACTAGAATCAGTTTCTCTCAGGATTCTAGTTTAAGTTTTAGTCTATGACATTTTATTTGGGTTATCATGGGAATGAATATAATAAAAATATTAATTTTTATAATAAAATTATATTATTTTTTATAAAAAAATATTTTAAAATGTCAAGATAGGGAAAAAATATTCCTGGTCAGCAATAAAGCATCACTGTTTGAATATTTCAGATCCTATTGGGAAGTTGCCTGAGCCTTTCTGAAAACATACTATATAAATTCAGAACTTTGCTTTTTTCTCTATATTTATTAGCCTAGTGTCAGCTATAGTCCTGTACTGAAATAATATAGTCTGCTGAGATAAACACAGGCTGTGTTTCTGCTCCAGAGCTGTCCAAGTCTGGGGTGTTGATTCTGACCTATTTTTTTTTCCAGTAAAGTTCCTCAGAACTTTGGTTTCTTAGGGTGCTGCTCTCCGAT
This sequence comes from Scolopax mira, assembly GCA_004320125.1. Classification (NCBI taxonomy): domain Eukaryota; kingdom Metazoa; phylum Chordata; class Aves; order Charadriiformes; family Scolopacidae; genus Scolopax; species Scolopax mira. The sequence goes on along the minus strand of BJBW01001478.1, from coordinate 174,040 downwards.
TCCGGTACCATCCTCCGGTGAGGATAGCTGGTGATGGACCTGCTCTCCATGTCTGTCTCCTTGTGTCTTAAGTACAGGGAGTGAGTGACTCTGGAGGAGAGAACTGAACTGAGGAGCACCCCCTTCTGCAGGGACTGTCCCAGCGTTCAGCAGCACCAGGCTCCATGAGATGGCTGTAGCCCAGAGCCACTGACCTGGTGGGATGTCACTGCAGGATGGCTGGCTCCATAGCTAAAAACTGAAGTCTTAGATTTTTTGCAGGTCTTTAAGTCTGCCATAACTCTAAGATACATTTTCCTGCCTTATTTCCAATATATCTTTTTTTTTTGGACTACCTGAAATGTATTGCTGTGTTGTTTAGATTCTGAAGTATTTACTGATATTTACTTGGGCTAATGTATATGTGTATTTTAAGAGTTTATTTGGGGCTCTGTTTCTTCTCTTCAGGTCTGGGCAGAAACCACCAAAATGTTCCTGTTTTCTTGGAGCAAAGGATTTGATCAGCCCTGATATTTGCATATGTCTTACCAGAAGTTGGTCTGTGTGTTTGGCAAATAGTTGTTCTCCAAAACCTACCCTACTTCTGGATAGCGAAAGTCAGTGGTTATATTTTTCCAGTAGAAGATCAGCTTCATGCAGAGCTGACAGGGTCACTTGAAGACCACATAAATACTTCCTTCTCTTAATTTAAAAATTGTTTGTTCTGATGGTTTGGAGGCATTTGTGCACAGGGCAAGTATGGTCGTGTTTGCAATGGGGTTCTTGTTTTGAATCCCATTTGGTACCATAAGTAGGTACCATTCTACTTGCCTTTTGTTATTAACAGTTGAAGGGTTTTTTTTCTTGAAATGCAGCTGCAAAACTGTGTATGTAAATTCTGATACAGTTTTCGAGGAAGAGTCTCATCAGTATGCATGCTTTTTGCATTTAAGTGCTTGAAAGTAAAAGGAAAACATTTAAAATCTGTGTTTCAGTACAAAGATAGTTCTCTAAATGACTAGTGGCAGGAATTTATGCAATGATGTTTTACTTCCATTAGACTCAAATCTGTATTACCCATTTCTCCTTGAAAATAATACAATCATATTAGTAAACATCATCTCATAGTGTGCTTGTGAGAGCATGTGAGCACTGGGCTTAATGCTAAATAAATCTATATTGACACTTCCAAGGTATTGGAAATATCATGTTTCATCTCAAGGTTTAGGTTCACTGAATATGTAGGTGTAGGCTTTGGTGGAGTGTCTGCTTAGTGTATGCATCTGCATTTTGATTGCAAAGATGAGGAATATAGCCCTGAGCAGGATCTGGTCTTTGTCACTTGGTTTAAAGAAATGCAGAGCTCTCTCTGGCAATGAAGCCCAATACTTTTCTCACACCTCACTCTGGTTAATTATTTTGAGAAATCTGCGTTTACCAAACTCTGACAAACTTTTACCAGGTGTGGACCATGTAAAACCACATGTTTAACAAAGCAAAGAATATGTTTTTATGTTCAATGTGCATTTGGTTGTCTCATATCAGCAGTGCCCAATTTAACATAATAATTTTGTGGGTATCAGGAGCATCAGTTTTTAACTTTTCCAGTTTTTTAATGGGCTTTGAAAAAGACGTATTTTAAACTGGTGGTGGTGATTCTGTAACTAAATCTCCCTGTTCTTTAGTGACCTTCTGCACCACAAGTTCCTTCTGTGAAGATGGAACTAGATTTCCTGATGTTACTTGGTGACATGTAAGAGCCTCTCTCTTGGTTGAGAACAAACAGTGACATCATGGGAAACCGGCAGTATCAGGAGGATGGAAATTTTCCAGATGTGTTAGACTTCCTTTTGGTAACTGGAGTCTGGTGAGTTTAGCAGCCAAACCTGCAAGTCTTCAAGCTGAAATGTGGATTATCTCCGTACTGTGTGGCACGCACGGAGAGCTGCATGCCTTGGAGCTCCCCCAGAGGTTACGGCTTCGGTACAGAAGTTATTGAATAAGCATTGATTGTGTGTTGCTGTGGGGGTAGGAGGCTAAATTACTAGATGCTTAGTTTTTCCTAGTTCAGAGGTGATATAGGAACAGATTTCCAAACCGTAGAAGAGCTGAAAAAGCAGATGAATAACTAATGGGCAGGGTGAGAAATGATGGGCTTAAATTGTAGCAAGCAGTGGGTGATTTAGGTTTGATGTTAGGAAACCTCTTGGGTGTCTGTGATAGCAAAGCACTGGGTCCCTACTGTATCCTCTCCAAATCTGACCTTGTGCCATCTGTGGCAAACAGGCTATTTGCAGCCCTCAAAAGGTTACTTCAGGCGTTATTCTGGATTTTTCTAGTCTTGCAACTTGCATATCTATAGATTGTCATCAGCTGTTACTGTGTGCATGAAAGCATTATGCTGTTCCCTGCTCAAGAACAAGCTTGTGCTTTCTCTCTAAAGTTCATGAATTTAATTCTGTTCTTTCCTGTTGATATTGGCAAGTATCTATCAGAGAGAGCACCCTGTGTGTTTTCATTGTGGCCATCTGTCCTGGTATTAACAAAATGATTGCATAATCCAAACAACAGAATCCTTTGAGAGAGGAGGAAAAAGAAAGATACACACAAGTCATGTGGCTGACATGCACCACAATGATCCAAATAATTATGGAATCAGAAATAATAATAATGTATTAGATTTCTCAGTGGAAAAAAAGCTCAATCTTCTAAGGAGCAATTAAAAATACAATATGCAATAAAAGTACCCAACTGTAATACAAATGTGTGCCTCAGGCTCCAGAGCACTTATAAAACAAAGTCATCTTGGTGCATTTTAAAACAGGGAAATGAAATTAGAATGCCTTTCTTGACAAGGAGAGGAGATGTTCTTTTGCTATTTAAATGACTTTCCCATCTCTTCCCTCCGTGGTTAGAGCATGGGGAGAGCAGGGGCCACTCCTGCTCAGCACCATGAGGTCAGGATGGCTTCCAGCTCCTCATTCTTGTAGTTACTGCAGCACATTCGAAGCAGCATCCGTAGGCACTGATTTTAAGTAGTTCCTACTGACTGTGACACAAATGGGAAATTTGGTTTATTTGTTAATTACTGAGCTGATGAGTCATATGTGTTACTTGAAAAAAGGTAAAGTAACATAGAGTTAGCTAGCACTGAATCTAACCGATTCATCAGGGAAAAGATGAAGAGACCTGCAAGGAAAAATACAGCTGCTCAAGAAAAGCTAGTTTAAAGCAAAAAATTGCAGCTATTATCTGTCCTGTTATGAAAAATAGTAACTTCATGTTGCTTTACTTTCTCACCTGAGCATAATTTGTGCAAGGCAGTATCATAATTTCTGAGATTGTCCTAGATCTAGGAGTTGGGGTACAATGGTGAGTGGCTTTGGAATGAAAATAGATCTGTGAGTCTGAATGGGACAAACACACATGGTGGTGATGTTTGTAATGTGTTTTTCTCGGGGAGAAAGAGACAGATTGTCATGTTTTCTGCTGTGAAAAATGCAAAAAGTGCGTATTTGTTCCAGAAGAATCTCTGGACAACAACTTGGTGACTTGGTGTCTGTTATCCCTTCTTTAGAGTAGGAGCCAAGCTTGCCTCAACTCTGATAAAAAATTTGTCTTGAAGTAGGATGATTTCACACTGACTAATGTTTTCACATGCAAAATGATGATCTTTTACTGCTTAAAAATGGAATTTTGATGATCGTACTGATTCTTTTGATCAACCGCAGAGGTGATAAAATTTTCAAAAACATGAATATTAAAAAAACTTTTATAGGGAATGTATAATTTTCTTCACCTCTTTTTACTAGCTCTGTTTAAGCTTTTATCCTATAATTAATTATTTTAATACCAGATGATTCAGTTATGGTTTTAGTTATATTTATAACAAAGATAATTTATTTTCTTTGGTAGCAAGTGTTTTTCCAATTGTCTGTCCAATTCTGCTTCTTTTAACTCGATAATGCATGGGAGAAGATCAGCCTATTGTCAAAGGCAGAGGCAGCAAAAGGGCAGTTTCTGATAACTGCCTTCTTTGATGTTCACATTCCATGGTCGAAGAAGAGCGCACAAGGACTATACCTTTGTGCTTTCAGTAATTTACAATAACCAACATAAGGTTCAGTATGCTGGCAAGCAAAATGTAATTTATTTTATTCTCTCAGGGAAAGACTTTCAATGTATGATGTGTTATGGTTACTGGATAAGAGGATCAGTGGTTGGTGTGATTTATATATACTCTCACTAACATTTTGCCATTTTTTTCCCGTATATGGGAACTGTGAGGGTAAAGAGGGAAGATTTGAAAACTAAAGAATATACTTTTGATCTCCAGGGAAACATGCTTTCAGATAAAAGACTCTTTGCTGCCCCTTTACCAACACAAGTAATACTGGCAAAAATTGCTCCTCCCAGAGAAGATGGATGGATCCAATGGTAGCAAACACTTCATCTTGAGATGGTATGTTGTGCTAACTGTGGTTCCCTGTGAAACAGCAGGGTAATATACTTTTTACTTTCCTTTTTAGTTAGAGCTGGTATTTGAGGCAAAAGTCAGCTCTTGCTGTGAGCATAGCGTTGGTGCAAGGGGCCCAACAGCCCTGACGTGCTCCGGGCTTGGTGTGGGAGGGGGTGGGCAAGGCAAGCTCTGCAGGATGATGACTAGTCTGGCCATTTGCTAGCTTCTCTTCAAGGTATTCTGCAAAGGCTTGGCAGGAGGAATTCAAAGTACCAGTAAGGACAGGGACAGGAACACAGTAGTGGCAGGCTTTCCTCACCAGACCTCTCCACACTGGCTGAAAGATAGTTAGTCCAAACTAGGTTTTGTAAGACTCAAGGTTCTTTACTAAACTGCTGTTATTGTTGTAATAATGAGAATAATCCTAGTGGTAAAAAGCCTTTGTGGAAAAACAGAAGAGCTTGGCTCCTTCATCTTTTTGGCCATAAAATTAATGCAGAATTTCAACAGGGAGTTGAATCGCAGCTAAAGTTTTTCCAGTGGGAGCTCTTCCAGTAGAGCACATACAATGGTTTGCAACCAGATAGATTGTCTCTCAACTTTGTCCAGCTTGAACTTGGATAACTCAGGAGAACAAAAAGACAGTCACAAAGAGCTGCTAATGCTGCACAAGTTTTGTTCTCTGAAATTGTAGAAGTCCTTGTGTGAACAAAATGTAAGTACAGTGGAACTGAATTCAATAAAGATGGGGTTGTGCCTGGAACAGGACTCCGTAGCTCCACACAGTATGCTTTATTAATGGCTCAGCACAGCCTCTGGACTTAATGAATGTCTGATGCCATAGAAGGGCAGCGTATGCCAGCACGGTGAGGAACGGCTCAGAGCATTGCTTATGCGAAGACTTGCTCTTCCTCCTGCCTTTCCCTTCCCTGCACTTCATAGTAACTAGGGGCAGAAATGTATATTAAGTTATTGTGAAGGAAATTAAACCAGGATCTGACATGGGGGAAATCTTGCAGAGGAGCCAACAGGACTGTCCTGACTTTGTTTTTGTTTATGGATTTGGGAGTCTCTCTGAGGACAAGGGCAGATCAGGGAAGGATAGTGGGAAGCTTGTATGGTTCTGTTCCTCATCCTGAGCATGGCAGTGGGTTGTATTTGACACATCCAGAGCTTGCTCAGAGCAAAGGAGGCTTGCAGCGTGTTGTGGTTCAGAAATGGGAGCACCACTCTGGCCTCTCATCTCCCCACACCCGGCACAGGATCAAAGCTTGCCCTTAAAAGCGGTGCTATGCTATGGCCCTCATTGCTGACATTTTTCCTTTTGCTATTTTGTTGTTCTTCTCTTGGCCTGAAGTACTAAGAGGCACAATCTGTATTTTAACAGACTCAGGTTTTTCCTCTCATTGAAGTAAGCTTGGTATTTCAATGGGCTTCTTTTGTGCATCCCCTTATGGGCACTGACTGGTGTTATGGTTCTCTTTTGTGCTCTGCGTCGGTTATCAGGACTGCATTTTTGTCTTTATTGGCACAGCACACATTTGCAATTGGGTTTCAGTACCATAAATATATGGTAATAAGGATAAGGTGCTTTGATATTAAGGAAGAAGTGATAACTTACAGTAATGATTTAATCTTTAGTAGACTGGGCTGGAGGGGTGAGTCTTTACCAGAGCAGATGGATAAATGTGATGAATAAATGGACCTGTGCAATTGCACCTGTGCATTTAAAATCTCCTCAACTTCTTTCTGTAGGACTTAGCCTTTTGGGCCCAGTTTAGCCTATGCTGATGTGATGGTGATCTGTCAGCTTGATTCACAAGCCAGGAATCGCCTGTCCTCAGCACCAGGGAAGAGATGCTGGTCACATCCAGTTGCTGACCTTGTCAGCTCTCTCAGAAGTTAACTGTGAGCTTGAGAGTGATGTATTTCTCCCCATCCTTAAAAGCCAACTGGCTACAAGACAACCTTAATATTTTTCCTTACATTTCTGAATAAAATAATAAAAGCCTAAAACTTTGACCTCAATGTACATGAGAGAATTGAAATTATAAAGATATAAGCAATACCCACAAGCATTTAATTTCATAATTTTTACCTGGTCCTTTGTCTTTTTGGGGAAGTGGAACTGACTTGGGACATTTTTCAGTATTTGAGGTTCATAACACTATTTTACAGATGCCTGCAGTAATGACCCTGCTCCCTTTACAGGTCTTCGTTGAGCATTGAAATAGTTGGTGCTTTTATTATAGAAGCAGAACTGGACAATTGTTCATGTGTTATTGCTTCAAGGTCTTTGGCAACTGGGGTAGACGTTAATGCATAGGTTATATTTGACTTGTATTTTGAAAGTTACCTTCACATCCTATGAGCACCAAAGACCTTTCCTCCCCTGTATTTGTTTTATAAAAGGCTTTTTGAAAAAAACACTCGGGAACTTCAAAGTTGAATTGAGTTCATTTTTACTTTTGTTTTCCCCTCCTCAAAGGATTCCTCTTACAAAGAAGTTGATTCCAATACATAACTAATCTGGTATCTTACTGAACAAAACCAGGTAGCATACCAAAATAATTGTTTTGTAGTCAGAGACCTGTCAATATTAAAAAAATTATGGACTAATGATCTCTTTTGACATGTCATGGAACAACAGAAACATTACGTTCCATCTACAAACTAAACAATAGCCTTTCAGCCTGCAGGCTGTGCGCTTCAGATCCAGCATCCTGGCTCTCTTTTCTGGTGCTCATTTTTTATGGTGGTAAGTGCTCATTTAACATCAGTAGAGAGCAAGAGGAAGGGAGGGGCAAGCTCTTCTGCAGCAAGAGTATGCTGCTGCATTGAATTGTGTGATTTTGGGACTGTTTGCTCTTGTGAGTGAATAGGTCAGCTTTGCCGATGGGCTGAGGATCATACAAGTTGATTACCAGCTGATATCTGTATGGATCTTGGCCAAGCCACTTGGAAAGAATTGCTCTGTAGAACTGGAGTTGAATCTTTGCATCTAGATGACAGTAACAGCACTATTTGGGTTTGCTATTACAGCTGTACTTACTTCGTTACCACAGGTGAAATCAGTCCCAAGGACTTGCTCATGCTACTACTGCCTTGTTTGCTCTGAGGCAAAATGGGCATCAGAAAAAAATGTTTTGGCAGTGTGACTTAATCTGTACTCTTGTTGTGTTTTTTTTTTACTGATATAGCTCTGCATCAGGGCAAACCAGTATCTGTAAGGGACATCAGTAGTCTAGGAAAAATATCAGTCTGCAAAAGAAAAGTGTATGAATTCATAGGAGTGAAAGAAGTATCTCCCACATGTTGATGAGGCATGTGCAGAGGTGCTGGTTATCGACTGCTTTCATTTGAAATTGGAAGTTGTCTATTCTTAGTGTCAATATGAGAACTGGTTGAGCATTCCCACAAATATGTTTCTGAGAGGAAATTACATGAGTGATGTGTATTGAGAACAAGACCAGGAGCATCTTTTGAAATGTTTACAGGTTTATTTGTCTAAAAGGAAAAAAAATACACCAGGAAGTTTCTTAGCTCTTCCCTGTCCTTTTCTACTTGTTAAAGGAGAGGAATAATAATAGTAATGACAGGAAAATCTGAAGTGCAGATATTAAAAGTAACAAGCACTCTTTAAAATGCCTGGAGGATTTTTCAGTTGGCTCTACTGAGTGTTTTCCTGGCTGAGCCTTTTCTGAGGTGACCAGAGATGAGTCGTTGTTGTGCAGGCTCTGTCCCTTCCAGGCAGTTGTGCTGTGAATGCTCTTGAGTTTAGTCACCCCTGGGCCTGCAGTGATGAAACTTCAGTCCTGTATGCTGCAGTGCTGATGCAGGGCACTCGGTTTCCCTGCAAACCAGCCGCCTAAGGGTCTCAAAAACACATGTACAACTCGGGCTGAGCGGGGAAAGCTGGGTTATGCATCCCTACAAGAGCAAGGAGCCTCAGGCTATCAAGTGGTTTGGGCCCTATTTCAGCCTGTGGATCTACATCCTCTCAGTTTCTCTCCGTGTCTGGATCTGATCAGGGCTTGTACACAGCTGTGGTGAGATACCTGCACCAAAAAAAGGTAGAGATGCTCACGCTACAGGTGTCCTGTGGAGTTGACAAGAGCTGGGACAGGATTAAAGAGGTTTGTTTTCTTTTTTTTCTGACTCAAATTAAGGACCTGTGATCCTGAACTCTTGAAATAATTGGTGCTGTTGTACTAAGAGGCCTTTTGCACAGAGTGATGCTTGGAAACAGGAAGTTATTTCCAAGATCACATATCAAACTGCAGGTTTGCATTTGTAACCATTGTGTTTAGGTTCCCACATGTCTCTCTGAGTTACTGTCAACTGGTGACAGCAAATGGGACCAGTTTTATCTTGATGGATCTTGGGAGGATCAGGAATAGGATCACAAGTAAAGTTCACTTTACTGCATAGTGAGAGAGAGAAGATGAGTCAGAGGGATGTTGCTTTGGTGGCCCAGGCTCAGGAACAGGGCTGTACAGCAGACAGAAGGGGGTTTTTATTTTAGGCAAACTGAGCAGTCAGTTGGGGCCACAGAGCTATGACCCTGATGTCTGCCTTCATTATCCCAAATTATCTGGAATGCCCTGCTCGCTGCTGCCAGGAAAGGACAGGATGCACTGGTGGAGTGGCAGCTACTGCAAGGGCAAAGAACATCCTACCAGGAGCAGTGACAGCAGCACAATGTGGCAAATCCAGTACTCAGGTGTCTCCCATGGGTTTCTGTCCTTCATTCTCTTTCAGTGGGAGGAGCTATTTGAGCCCTTCCAAATTCAGATTTGCATATACAGCTAAGAAGCTTTTGGTAGTCCTTGTGCTTGTAACAACTGGGACAGGTACTTGCTGTCACTGGTGTCACCCCTTCGGACACTGAGTTTTCTCTGACCATCATACTGGCTGTCATAACCATTGCTTCCAACAGCAGCCAGTCAAGGCCCTGCCCAGAATTTCTCCCCGAGTTACCACAGTTTAAGAACACAATGGGAAGGCAGTTGTCTGTTTAAAAATGGCATCAATGTGGAGGAGGGCATCACCCCCCATTTAAATTGCCTCTTGTCTATTCACTTCTTTACCAGTCAGGGAACGAACAACGCATTTTATGCTGAACACCAAGGGATTGAGTGTGGCTGAAAGCCATGACCTCTCCAGTTATCCATTTTTCAAAGGCTGTCTTTCCTTTCCCTGATGTCGTGTTGCTATGGAGTTCCGCAGTGCTCCACTTGGAGGCTGTTCATAGAGTTACAAATGTGCTTAAATGATTTAATGAAATGTATACAAACTTTTATTGAGATGATCTCAGATTTATTGATTGTCTACCCTGTGCTTGGTAAGATATAAACATTGGGGAAGACTTGGTCTTCCAGCTTAATCAGCTTTAGCAGAACAAATCAGACCAAAATGTAACATGCAAGAGCTTTAGCTTAAAAAAACCAACACAATAAAAGATGAAATTCTTCTTGGTCTGAAGATTCAATAGAACTCGAGTGATGGAAAACAGAACATATACTTCAGCCACTGTCAGTAGGTGCCAATGAGTTTTTCATGTCTTTGTCAGTTGTGAGAAGAGGGAAGATCAATGTTCCCTGCCCCAGATTGCTCTGCAGGTGCTTGGGTCACTTTACTTTGGTTTAACAAGCTACCACACAATACAAAACGGCAGTAAGTTGCCTGTGAATGTTTTTGCAGTTGACAGCAACTAAAAACCAATTTAAGCTACAGTAAAAGACAGTAAAACTATCATCTCAAGTTGCTTTTGCTGCAAGTAAAAAAGCATTCTCACAGGCAGCTACTAGCTCTCAGCTGGCACCCAGTAGTTTCTGATTTATGAATCTGAACTTTGGCCTTAATCTATAGTTCTGTTGGGATCAAACTCTGCTTAAGGGATTTGCCAGCATAGCTACACCAACAAAACAGTCCTTCCGTAGACTCATCTTTTACTGGAGGAAAAGTGCATTTGCTAACAAAGTTTACCAGATCTGTTGAGTGAAATAAGACAGACCAGCAAAAGGACTTTGAATTTCTGTACTCTTGGGCTTTGGCTGCCAAGGAAATGTCAGATATATATAATTAGTTTACCTGTACCAGCACGAGGTCATACTGGAGAGCTGGCCTTATTTTTCCTGTAGATTCTTGTAATTGTTCCACTTGGCATTGAACCTGTGAATGGAAAACAGTGAAGATGAGGCCCTTCTAGAGTGCGCACCACAGCCCTGTATGTCAGCAAATTAAGCATCTTTCTGTAGTGATTTCCTCACCTGCAAGTAACTCTACTGATTTCAAGGAGGTTTCAAAATGCAGAAATCTTCAACAGATTCAAACCTAGAACTGGGCTACCATAGTGAGAAAACACTGATCAGCGTTCAGGTTTGTCTACATTTAAGGCAAATATCCTTCACATGCAAGGAACACTGTGGTATAATGGGATTGTGTCCATCATATATGCTGATGACAGGTTTGAGTGCTTAGTCAAAACCTCATAAGAAATTATTTGTGATGATATAGATCTGTTTGCTTAGGTTATAGATCTTTAGGCCATTAAATATTGTATATATAACTTACTGGGGAGGTCAGTGCTGTGTTCTGTGATCTCTAACTTCAGTGTTTTCTGTAGTGCCTATTATGGCTCATTAAGCCTAGAACAAACACTAACTGGGGATCTGTTTCTCAGATTTGTTATTGTTCTGATCCTGACTCCCTTATGTCTGTTACCAGTCTGAGTGCTGCAGAATCCCTTAAAGATGTTGCAAAGGCAAGGAAGCTCTGACGGATAACTTGCCTGGAGCACATGATGGATTGCAAGGCAACACTGCCTACCTTAAGTATAGCTCCAGTCAGGTTGCCGTGAGGATGGAGCATCATATCAAAGCATTTTCAGGAATCTTTATCTCATTCTTGTGATACAGAGGTTGCACATCTTACACAGTGAGATGAAGCCTGCTTTTGCTCACACCTAGGTGGCTTGCTCGCCTTCCCAAGAAGCTGGATTGTAAAGTCAGTATGAGTTTGGAGAAGCCAGAGCTGAGCGGGCCTAAGAAAGCAGCAGTGTGGCAGCCTGGGGTGTACCAAACCTTCCAAAAGCACCCTTGAAGTTTTCTAGTGTTGCTAGTAAGCACAGGTAAGGCTATGAGTACTCGCTGTTGCCTGCCCGCTGTGATGTCGTGCTGCATTCACTCTGGGCTCATGTTTTGCCTGTGTTCTCAGATCTCTGGTAGGATGCTGTTAACTTATTTACTGCTTAGAAGTAGTTTAGAAAAGCTTGTCACAGATTCTGGCTCTAAATGCTGTGGTGCAGGTTCAGGTGGAAAATGTGGCTACAGCTCAGCATTACACCCTGCTCTGCCTTTAGGTCTGCTGATGCTGAATATTAAGTCATCCCTGCCATGGAAAATTATGCTTTGTGTTTAAAATATAGATATAGAGAGATATATGACCGAACAACATTAAGCATAGATGTACAAATTTAATAGACCAAGATGGTGCACTTGTAATAGGGCTCTCTTATTTAATTGCTATCATTCACCTAAAGTTTAAAGCTATCTCACAAGATGTGGCAACTGGAGTTTGAAAAGTGCAGAATACATTTCCATGCACTCTGCTTTTCCTTGCATTAGCAAATGTGCTTGTGCTCCAACATTGGACCAAGGAAACCAGAACTGGAAAAGGGAAAGCAGTTGTCTAGCGTGGTACAGGGGCAGGCAGATGGCTGCCTGCTGAAGGTGCAGAGGGTGGGGAGGGCTTGTGCCACCTCCTTTCATTAATATTATTGCATGTTCCATGCTGTCTATCTGAAATGTACCTAAGCAATATGAACTTGTGGGACTGGTGAGACCTCCTGGGAAACAGACTTTTCATGACGTTTCCAACACATCCTGCTTCTTGTTGTTCTGGGAGTTGCGTGAGTAGAGTCTTTTTCACAGATTCAACCATACTGCTAGGAAGGAGCCCACACAGAGTTGGGTGAGTGAGAAAGGCGCAGAGGAAATGTGCATGGCTCGTGTGGATTTCCACTGTTTGAGAAACACCCTTTCAAAAGTAACCAAAGATGAATCCAGATCCTTAAATTTGATCACCATCCTCAGCTTAGGACCGCTTGCAGTTGGTTTGGGCTCCTGCAAATCTCAGCTAAATGCAATGGTAGCACAATCCTTTTGGCTCCTTCAGCCAAGTAAATCCCTCAGAAATATAAATCCTAGTGCTTCAGAAGAGCTAAGTATTCTTGCTTCGCTAGCCTCGCGTCTCATACCGAGAGAGGGAACAGCAACATTTAATTTGAAAAAAAAAATCAAGTTTTCTTTCCAACTCCCCAAGTCCATTTCCTATGTGTCTCTATATATGCTTAGAAATCAGAAGTAATTCCATAAAAGAGAGTATTTAATACCCCTGTTTTTAAGTCCTGTTGTCGGTTGGATTCCCATGAATGTTGGTGGGAAGTTGGCACAGGTTATGTGGACACCGGACTGTGATGGAGATGGAAAGGACTATTTTGTTCATGGTGACATGAGATGGTAACACCAGACATCGTTTTCAAAGAGGTGATTTGTGAATATGCCAGAGTTTGTCAGTCTTGAGTTGTCATTTGGGGTTCAGTTCTCTACTAATCAAATACTTCTCTGGGTGAGTAAGCAGATGAACAACCTCACCATGGGGAAAAAGATGACTGCAGAATTCACTAACTAAACTTTTTAATAGCTTTCCCTGATTTTTTTTCTAGTGGTCTCCAGAATCATGAGGCTAGAAAAGCTCCATCTGCTGAGGTAGCGCCTTGGACAGAGAATCTTTGTGACATCAAAGTAATTCCAAATAAAATCAGAATAATTTTGCTACTTTCTTCTTTTAGTTGAAATGGGCTGGAATGATTCATGCCTGCTCATTCAAGGCAGAGAAGTACTATATAGGAGTGAAGGCTAAAGCTACTAGTTAGGTAGAAGGCTGGAGATTTGCACTGGGCTTAAATAAGCAGCATTTGCCCCATCAAAAATATTTCATTTTAGCTAATTTATGTTAATTTGATGCTGTGGGCAAGCAAGGTTTGGGTGTTTTTTTTCTGATCTGAAGTGCTGTGAGGTCATTGCCCAAGTGAAGTTTTTGATACAGAACTAATAAAATGATCAATAAAAGATCTGGTGACTCTGGCAACTGAACAATAAAATATAGGTGCTTTTTTTTTTTTTTTTTGTCAGTATGCTGAAAGTTGCCTCCTACAACCTGCCCTCTTGGTCCACAGAGGCAATGAAGGCTGTAGTCCTCTCATTAATTCTCTCTCTTTCCATTTATGTTTTAAATTAAGTAGTGGTCTGGCTTTTGGCCAGCTGCAATGAAGGATTCCTCATGCTGGTTAAATAAAAAGTCCTGTCATAGCATAAAAGGGAAGGGCTGAGAAAAAGCAGGTCACAGTTAGGGACCCCGCGACTCCTGGAACTCCCACCCCTCAAAGCGACTCACACGGAGCTTCCCAGCTGAGTGGTGTAATGTGTGGAGCTCTGTTTCTCGTTTTGTTTGATGTCCTCTTTATTTCCTGTTTGTTAAGTGATCTGAAAGTAAAACAACCAGCCAACCAACCAAGGGAAAAAAAAAAATCCTTTCAGAATTATAAACGGGGCCCAGCTGTGTAAGCTGGCCTGCACAGACACTGCCTGAGATTGCCAAAAGGGCCCATGTGTCTTGTGTCCTTTGCTCTGCGGGTGCTCAGCCCTCGCAGAGTGATTGCTCTCTTCTTCCTTTGAATGTCTGCCCCCTTTTGAAAGCATCTCTTTGCACTCAAATTCATTAACTCCTGACCACCATCTCTTTTCATGTCAGTGTCTATCAGAACTAATGCTACTGGGGATAAGAGAGGGTAAGTGAGGATAGTGGAAGCACAGATGGGAATGTCGCATCAGTCATCCGTGCAAGTGTAATATCAGTGGCCAAAGGAAAAGGACTCACAGGAAAGATTTCCCAAAGCACCTTTTGATATTAGTACAGGAGTATAAATGACCTGCAAGGACATGACCTGGCTGTAGTCAAAGTGTGGCTTGCAGACGGCTATGTTACAGCCATATTAAATGGCACAGAGTATGTCACTAGTGACCTGTGAATGACGCAACAAAAGAAAAATCCTTCCTCACCTTGCCTGCTGCTACAGGAACACAGGGTGTGCAAGGTGTTGTCTTGAGCATATTTGCTCTGCTTGGGAGGAGAGGAAAAAAAAAACTCAAGCGGAATCTGTGTGCATTGCTGCAGCCAATATAACAGTTAAAGAGTACATAAAATCAGCTCTCTGCAGGCAATAGGTAGGTAAATAACCATGCACCTCAACACTAAAGTAAAGATGATAATGCTTAATTCCAAATAAAATCTCTTACTGCCTGAACCTTGAGCGTATTGACAAAGGCTTCGTTCTTTTGAATAGACTCAATAGTACTGGGTGAAGAGGGGAAAAAACCCTGTGCGTTTTAACTTTTTCTTTTTTTTAAAGAAGACAGCAGGGAAAAAAATCAGTGAATTGATCTTTCTCAGCATAACCTTACAAAGGGCAGCCAGGAGTAAGGGAAAAAATACATTTTTCTTTATAAAAGAAAAATGTCACCGTCTCACCTACCATTCATAGTCTCCTAAGTACTTGATTGCTGGTATGTATAGATAGAGGGTTTGATAACACAGAAGCATTTCCAGAGTGTTACTAATCTCTTCAGTGACTTCTGTAAAGTCACTTCATTTTTTTGCTTCACCTTTGCCATTTGCTGAAGATTTTCTGCTGGAAAACACTATTTGAGAGCTATTTTCTGCATTTACTTGCAGAAGCTGTTACACGCAGCAGGCGTTGTTTTCCCTTCCTGACCCACTGCTTGGCAGGGGCAGAGCACACGGGATGAAGCTCAGGAGTGTGCAGCAGCCCCACAGGTAGGTGGGGAACGCTTCTTGGTGGTGGGACACTTGGACAGCAAGGACCCAGCCACTGGTGTGCTTTGGAAAACTCGCAGAGGAAAGCATGGAGGGACCCTTAGAGCCCGCTGGATGCCTTACATGGAGGGAGAGGGGAAGGAGGCGAGCTTGGAGCAGGCTCTGCAGACTGTCTGGGGAGCAGCCACTGGGAAAAGGAGAAGGCACTGAAGGCAGCCATGTGGGCAAGGTGCCAGCCAGGGGCAACACTGACTTGGGCCAACTCTCTGGTATGTCACGGAATCACAGAATTGTCAGAGTTGGAAGGGTCCTCTAGAGATCATCCAGTCCAGCTCCCCTGCCAAAGCAGGGTTGCCCAGAGCACATCACTCAGGACGGCATCCAGGTGGGGCTTGAAGATCTCCAGAGAAGGGGACTCCACACCCTCCCTGGGCAGCCTGTTACAGGGTTCTGTCGCCCTCCCAGGAAAGCAACTTTTCCTCATATTTGAATGTAACTTCCCGTGTTCCAGTTTGAGCCCACTGCCCCTTGTCCTGTCACTGGGAACCACTGAAAAAAGCCCAGTTCCATCCTCCTTCAACCCACCCTTTAGGTACTTGTAAACATAGACGAGGTCTCCCCTTGCTCTTCTCTTCTACAGGCTAAAGAGCCCCAGCTCTTTGAGCCTTTCCTCATAAGGGAACCCTTAATCATCTCTGTTGCCCTACGTTGGACTCTTCCTAGTAGTTCCCTGTCCCTCTTGAACTGGGGAGGCCAAAACTGGATGCAGTATTCCAGTTATGGTCTCACTGGTGCAGAGGGGGAGAATGACCTCCCTGCCATGTCCAGCCATGGGGGAGCCTGCCCTCACTGAGGTCCCCTCTGCCTCCGGGGGGCCTGGCTTCCCATGCCGCCTGGCTGAGGCCGGGCAGGTGACTTGGGCAAGGACCTCTGCCATCGTTTTAGCACCAGAGAGTCTTTTGTGCCGCAACCGTGAGGGCTGGGAGCAGGCTTGTCCCTACGCGTGGGCCCAGTCCGCAGGTCGACCCTGACGGTTCCACGCTTCCCCGACTCCGCGCTGCGCCATTGGCGTGACCCCGGCGGTCGCCACAGCAACGCTGCGTCCCGGCGGCGCGGTTGCCCGGTAACGGCGCCGACGCCGTGGCTGCTGGGCGGGTCCGTGGGGCCGGCGGCGGCGGGGAGCGCTGCGCCCGGTTCTCCTTAGGGCGGCGGGGAACGGCCCCTCGCCCCGATGGGGGACGCCTGGATGCTATTTTCTCCAGTGACATGCGTTTCTCGTCTCTAGGCCCAAACCCTCTTCATTTAAAACGTTTGCGTGGGGAGGTGGCCCTGGCTATCCAGCACCTGCAGGAGCAGAAGAGTTGTACAGGATTATCTCCGCTTCCCCAGGCTCCCATCGCTTGTGACTCAGGGTCTTGCTGGCATTTCCACTGTCCCCTGTGTGTCAGTGTCCTAGGGGTAGGACAGAGCATCTGTCAGTTGCTGTCCCAGCTGAACGTGGTATCTGGTTAAGATACAGAGTTGATCATACAACTTAGCCCCTGGATTGCACATTCTCGTTCTTTAATTCCCAAAGAGAATGGCAGTAGAAGGCTAGTCTTTTTTATATCCTCCAGAAGTTTTCTTTCTGTTTAAAAATATGCTATTAACTGCTTCAATTTGTCCAAGCATTTTCACTGTTAGGAGGGTCAATGGGCTTGGGCAAGGTTGAGGGTTTTTTTTGGCAGTCACTGTATCTGTCTGCATGCTTCACTTTCACACATCTTTCTCAAAATCCTTCAGAATAGTACAGCTCTAGCATTGAATGTTTGGAGTCTTCCTTGCCCTCCTCCCCTGCCTTATCTTTTATTTAAAATTCTTAAACTAATTCCAGGAAATCCAGATCAGATGAAAGCTTCAACTCTACTATTCTAGATGCAAATCTTATTAAATTCCAGACTCTGAACTGAGCACCACTGAACACTGGGAATAAAACTGAAATGAAGACAATCAGTCATTCTCAAGTCATTTTAACAGCCCATACAGACATATTCTCTGTGGTCTCATCACATTTATATTAATGGACAAATTTCCCTCTTGTATTATATTCCATACATTACATGCTGTAATTAGAAGCTAATTGGAAGTAGTAGGTAGCATGCCAATATTTGTGGTGTTCAGAAATCATTCAGAGCTCCCAGTATTTGAGGAAAAACCTGTTTATTTCATAGAGGCACTTTCAACTGTATCTGCAAGAAAACCTGTTCTTCTGGGCCCTCCTTCCTCCAGACTTCTGGGAAGCTGAACTACTTGCAGGTGCAATCCTTAGGGCTTACATTTGTAATTAAATTAAAAGAAGTCCTTAAGGGTTACAAATCTAACCACAAAGGTGATTGATAGGCCTGCCACATGCCCTAGGCTAATCTCAGTATTAAGAAACTGCAAATGTGTAGTTGTCCTCGCCTTGAGGAACAGCTTAAGGGTGGTACTTGAAAAAGACAGCATCAAAGAAAGCACAAGCCTGCATGCCTCTCCAAGCCAAATCTACACATGCTCTGTATGCAGATATGAGGTGCCTGCCCCATTCACAGGTTGTGTTAAAGTCTTCAAGTTTGACTGGGGAAGCTGAACAAGGCACTCTGGAAAAGTAAGAACTTCTTCAGAGGTGGGAGTATTCACAAGAGCAGCTGATGGAGAATGTTTGCGCCATGTTTAAAGCCACAGGAAGTGATTCCCAGCTAACTATGTCCTCAGTTATGTTAATTTCTGAGTAGGCTTTTAAGTAGCAAGGATTCCCCGTGTTAAGGAAAACCTCATCCTAAAATGGAAATCTATTCTCTCTAGATACAGACTCTTTTTTATATTCTTGGCTGCAGTTGTGAGACGAGACGCTGTCTACAGAATGGAGCTTGAAGCCCTTTGGAGGTTTTGTGGGGTAGAGCATTTGGAAATTCAGTCACCTGTCTGCAAATATCCACCTGTGCAGTGGCATTCAGTCCAGGAACAGGTAAAGCTCGTTCAGACACAGGTTATGAACTCTGTATTTAGATTCTTTTCAGTTTAGCACATCTTAACCACCTGTTTTCTCGGTGTATCTGTACATATTGCTGCCAAAGGCTTCATGGCTGTTTATTCCTGCTTTGATTGATAAGTAACTGTAGAGGTCCCTCACTTTTTGTTTCCTGTGTTATTGTTTTCACTTTTCATGGGAGTCATTGAAGTGTTATATAGAAAAGAATAAATTATGGTGTCTTGTAGCTGCAAATTTTCTGATGAATAGTTTCCCATGTTAAAACGTGTGAAAATTTTTGAATCTGTAGAGATTTTTGTAAAAACGAGCTCTCTGAATATTTTTGACTGGTAATTGTTACCATGCCAGAAATCAGATTAAACTTTCTTGTCTATGTATAAGAGATTCTTATCTTCAGACAGTTTCCACAGAGAATGGAGAAGAAACTAAGAAACTAAAGAAAATTACATATTGTAGCCTGTGAGTCAACCTTCCTCTCTCAAAATCTAAAAACAGGAGAAAGAAAAGAAAGGAAGATGCAGATATTTGTGAGAACTCTTTCAGACATAGTCAAAGACTCGACCCTTTTTCTTTTTAGCTATTGGATTACATTCATTGGCTTAATAAACTTTAGACATTGGAGACAATGGAAGTCTAGACTTTTTGTCATTGGGTCAGTAGTTCAAATGGACTGATTGCTCTCCTGACATCTGATTCTTAATATTTTCCCTGCTTATGGCCAAATAAGAAAAGCTGCCAAAGTTTCTTGTCCAGATTGGCTCATTTAACCAGAAGTGAGTATCTCACCCACACACTAAAGCACTGGGGATTTCCTCTAATGCAGTCGATGTCAGCTATAACAAGTCCCTATTAATAATTAACTGAGTTTCTGTTGGGACTGCCTGAACAATTTCTTTGCATCTTGCCAAGCATCATCACTGTGCAGGAGCCTCGTTTAGTCTAATTGACTGTGTCACGGGCAAGTGCAACTATCCTGTAT
This sequence comes from Scolopax mira, assembly GCA_004320125.1. Taxonomy (NCBI): domain Eukaryota; kingdom Metazoa; phylum Chordata; class Aves; order Charadriiformes; family Scolopacidae; genus Scolopax; species Scolopax mira. Next base: position 154,714 of record BJBW01001478.1, on the reverse strand, counting down.
GACTTGACCACCTTTTCATCATTTTCTTGATGGTACGCTTTGAAGCCTCTAAAGAAATGCAGGTTTATCGTGTTGACTTGACATAGTGAAGGCTCAGCCATTGAAGTATCATGGCAAACATACTGTTTTGTGTTTTCTGGATAATGCAAGGTGTTTTAATGACTCTGACCACTTTTTTTCTGGTAGCACACATTCTTTCAGTTGAAACTACAGCCCTTGTATTTTTTCTAGGCCTCAGGACTTAAGGTGACAGATTGTACCAGGGAGTGCATCGGGGTGCTTAGGCTGCACGGTATCTCTCCTGACCTTGTTCCTTGCATGCTCAGGCCAGGATAAGCAGTGTTTCAGTGCAGTGTTGAAAGTCCAGGGCACTGTGCTGATCTCTCAGCACTGCTCAGTGGTAACAGTATGGGCAATTTTGCAAGAACTTTTGTCACTGACCCCAGCTGGTGGGGGAGGGCTTATTGGGGGTGTTTGTGGTGAAAGACGCCTCTGTTACAGCCTTGTGTCTGGAGGCTTAAAGGCCTTTGTGGCTTCCTATGCAGATTGAGATGAACTTGACATGGCGTATTTAGACCAAATAGACCCCTGCTCTTTGGCTGACTTCTGACTCTACAGATTGCTCCAGGGTACTGTTTATGGCTGTTGTCTAAGCTGGTGACCAGGCATGCTTGGACTGACAACGCTACTGGCAAGAACCAACAAATTCCAAGTCTTAGACTTAACTGGAGGGGTTTTATCAGCATAAACATGGCAAATCCTAACAGAGTGCAGCACTTGTCCCTGTCGGCTCTTTAAAAAATAATAACGTGTTAGACTGGTTAAGTGGGCTACTCACAGTCAATCAGTAAGGAAATTTTGATATGACTCATTTCTTACACTTGCTTTTAGTCACAGCTGTACTGAGTCTCAAAGCTGTTTAAAAGAGACCTAACTCAGTTTCATAAGGAGCGGAGGAAGAAAGTGTTTGATTCTCAGATCAGTCTTCTGTTTGCCAACCACTATTTTCTTTTGTACAGAGATATGCCGGAAATAATTTTCTGAAAAAAAAAAAAAAAAATTACAGAGGGTGATCATTATTATTTAGTTTATTTGTTATATGTCACTAATGTGAAGAAAGATTTATTTTTTTGTTTGGGTTCCAAAGGACAAAGGTCATTTGCTTTGCCTGAAGGCTCAAGCTTTAGTCATCAGTGAAGATATTTTCCTGGTTCCAGCACTATCCTTTCCAGGATGTGTGTCCTGCTATTTGAACTATGCCTTGAGTTGAATAGACTTAGCCACACTGGAGTTCATGTCCTGACCTGCACCCAAAGTCGCGTGAGATTGCGTTCTAAAAAACAAAGCCTCGAGGACTTGAGCAGCTTTAGTCTCCTGGAAGAGGTGAGGAATATATAGGATCTCAGAATCTGTACACTTTATTCCTAGTCTTGAATAGATTTTGCCATTTCACGCTACTGGGGTAGAAAAAATTGAACTGTCTCAGTATTTCCCTTGTCACGAGGAACTTCAGCTACTGCAAAACCTGTAAGTAGCTGCACATCAGTGGCTATCTGAAATTCTGTGGAACAAGATTCTGCCTGGTCTATAAATGCTGTACCAGTCATGGCAGCAAGCTGGGTTCACAAGGCTCACACAGTCCTCCTTTGCTGAGAAAAACTGCTAATTTTTCTGAGGTGTCTTTGAGGTACCTTAAGGTTATCTCCCTTCATGTGAGAGCATCCACCAAACTTACCCCCTTTCGCCTATACTGGACAGTAAACCTCTCCTTTATATGGTACCAAAGAGGAAGCACATGCAAAAATATTCAGTGTATGCAGGTTTTTTGCCATCTTATATGTCTTTGTATTGTGTAAGAAATTTTAGAAATCACGTTTCAAAATGTAAAACTTTGCTGTGTAGCTGCATAATGCCAAGGCTTTATCACAAAGTTTGCTTTCCCTGAGTGAATGAGTTGTGTACTTCGATACAACATTTGAGTTCAGAGCTCTGCTGTGTTGTTACTGTAATGTCTTTTTAGTTTCAGGCTCAGTTGGAAATTGCTTCTCAACTTTTGTAATCCCCACTCAAGTTTTGTGAGGAAGAGGGTCTTGAATTGAGATACAGCTTTTGAACATGGGGCAATAGTCTAGTTGTCACCCTGATTTCCAAGGTGACCAGAGACCTGTGTTTTAGTAACTTCATATTTTGATACATGATCAGCATCACAAATTCTCATATTGAAGCGGGTCAGCAAACATAGAGCAGAACTTCTAAGAGAAATTGCACCTGAAGATGATTCCTGAAGTCTGTATCTGCAGGCATGTGCCTCACAGTCTGTTTTGAAAAAGAACCGAGCACTTGCTACTTGCCATAATCTGAAGAAAGAAGCTGTTCCTGAGACAAAATCCTAAAAATAGTTACTGTCTCATAGAAGAACATATCCGTGGCATGTGTGGGTGAGGGTGAAGACTGGCAGACCTTGCCTATCCCTCTTTTGGTGTTCTGAGGAGTGCCTTGTTACTGCTGCTGTGTGTGCAGCTGAGTAATGCCCCATGAAAGGCAGTACAGAAGCTGACTCTTGCTGGTAGTGGGAAGGGCTACTGGAGGACCAGCATACGCTGCTTCCTCTTCCTGAGTGAGAATCACCCACTTCAAACATTAATTATTCAAAGCTGGTATTTCTGCACCATTTAGGAAGAATCTGGTGGCCCAAATGGCTCCAAGAATAGCTTCCCTTTGTTATTTTTTAATATGAATGTTTTAGTTTGCTTCATCGTCCAGGGATGTTCTTGCTATAACTATACATTGCCCTACTGAAAGCACATAAAGCATTAAACCTCTTAGCCCACTGTTTTTAACTGAATCTCCAGGGTTTGACAGAGAGCAAAGAGTCATGTCTCCCAAGGTCATATTACCTCTAATTATCTGCGTGTATGTCCAGAGATATAGGTAGAGGATTCTGAGATTTTTGGTACTGTTTTTGTAAGCACATGGCCTTCAAGCTGCTTACTGCGCTGTGCTTTCTGAATGTGGACTTCCTGCCACATCTCACAGAGGCTGCAACTGCTGCAAACTCTCACTGTATTGCAGAGCTACCAACAGCAGCCTTATTTTGTTTCTGTGAACACTTCCTTGAGGTCACTGCAACAATACTCTGATCAGTCAAATAAGCAAACCTCTGCAGTGGCATCGCTTGGCTGTCTTGTTTAATTTGAAACATGGGAAATGGCTGGGAGGAAGGCTGGCGCTGTAAGAAAAAAAATATCAAACTGCTGGTTGCTGTATCCTCACTATCCTAGAAATACTGCACGTGCAAAGTAACCCTTTTTCAATGGATTTGTTTTTTTCCAGTGGTTTGCGATCTGAGAACAATTAGCTGCACTCTTCCCTCTGGATAGTTGTTCTGCTTACGCATTGTTATTAAATTTTTTTTTAATCATGTTGATGGCCCAGCTGGAGCCCAGCCTGATGCAGACAACCCAATATATAGTAGAAGAGGACTATTGCTCCATATGCAGTCTCAGTACAATGTAGAAAACAGCAGGTGGGTATGATGAGCTGAGCACGAGGTAAGAGAGAGCTGTGATTAGTGTAAAAAGCATTAGTCATAGCAGAGCAACTCCCGAGCCATTTTGTGCTGCTTGTAAGAAGAGAGGCTGTAAGAAGTTTTAATTTTACTTTAAGTGAAAATCTGTTAGTCTCTCACGCAACAAAATCAGTTGGTGGACTCACAGGCAGATATATATTGACTGAAGTAATGTTGAAGACATTTCTTGTTTTCATCTGCCCTAAACCACCAGAAATTTGGGCTTAAACCTGAACTAATATATGAAATATTTGGGAATGTTATAATGAAGGCATAGGTTGCTTTCAGATGCATCAGCTTCCAGTCCCTGGTCCACCCTGTCCCTCCCATTGCTGGGAAAAGCATTTCCTCTGTGATGCTGTTTCCCATTAGGCTGGTAGGGGAGTGCTGGTACTGTCAGGTGGCTCAGGGGTGCAGAAGACCCCAGGACCTGCGTAGGAAGAGATTTAACTGACTGAGCAAAAAGCCTCACTAGTTTTGTGCTAAGATACCCTCAGCCGGCTGCTGGTGCCTGGCAGATCTCAGGAATAGGCTGGACTATGTAGCTGAGAGCAGGAATAGGAGGATGGAGAAATGCAGAGCAAAGGGAGGGTGTTCTGTCTCAGCCATGACCAAATGCTCTCCTGCCAGTGAAACCACAGGCACCGTCTGAGCAGGAAGGGTGATCCAGGACAGAGCCTTGGATCCTGGAGGGTTTGGTGATGATGGAATGCTAGACATCCAAATCCTACACTTCACAAAGATAACAAATGCTATGCGCTATCACAGATCAACCCCAAATGTCTAGGATCGCTTATTTCTCTGTAGATGAACTAGAAATGGAAGGTAGTCTCCTCAAGATGTTTTTATGATTTGTTTATGAGCTATCAAGGGTTGCTTGGTTATAGTTCCACACATCTATAGAACAGAAGTTGTATTTACATTTTAGAACAGAGGAAAACTTTTCCACGTGTAATATTTGATGTGTTATAATGCACACAATATTTGTTTGGCTTTCTCCAGCAAATAATTGAGCTGGCTGTATTTGTCTGCCCACAACTACAGACTGGGATGAATTGCATTTAGATGATGCATGGTGATTTATGTTATATGAATACAGAAGTGTTGGAAAATATTTATTGATTTAGGAAAGTGCCAACCTTGTTCCCAGGGTACATGTATACCTGAAAAGTTCTGTATAAGATCTCTTGTTTTGTGTGAAGCTGTGAAATGTGGAGCTTTGCAGAATTTATAAGCAAACAGAAGTCAAACATCTAATTAATATTTTTAAATATCATGATTAGGGTTATGTTTCTGCTGTGGCTTGCTTGAACTGCCTCTGATGGGATGAATTTCACTCCCCGATGTGCTTTCCCTTCCTATGAGCTGAGACAGCAGCCTTTATCTAAGCAGCAGTCTTGGTGGCGTCAGTGGGAATTTTGCCTGATTTAGAGGATCTTTGTGGAAGTCTTCAGCCCATTTTTCAATGCTACGGCTTAACAGGACTGTGTTACCGTCCTGATATACCTTCCTGTCCACACACTGACTGCTGTCCTCCAGAGCCACGACTTTCTGAAATGTCTTTCTTCAAGTCTTCAGTATCTGTCTGTAGGTAGAAATGAGTGAGGAAAGGGGAGCGAAGATGCAGAGGGGAGCGAGGGGGGTAAGAGAAAGAAAAACTTAACCATTGTGGTTTGGTGATGTTTTGTTCTCTTTTTAGTTTTCCCCCAAATATCTGATTGATGGTTCTGGTTTATCCAGACATAATGGCTGAAAACTGAGAGCAGGGAGAGACCAGGAGAGGTTTGCAAGCCCAGTGTTTTATAAAGCACTAAAATCTTCCTGGTAAAAGTATGCATTTAACCTTACAGGAACTCAGCAGTGCTTTTGGCACTATCTTCCCCGAGGACTTTCAGTTACCAAATATATCAGTGTGCACAACAGCAAGAGAGCAAAGTGAAACTTAATCTTTACCTGCTTGTTCAAACAGCCGAGGCACTGCTGATGAGTTTCAGCCGTGCAGTCACGTCTGCCAGGGTTAAGAACAGATAAGGCGTGTTTATTCGATAGCTGAACCACATTTTACTCTCATTAGTTGAGAATGATTCATGAGGTCTGAGAAGACTTTTCCAACTCTTTTTTTAAACTTTAGAGTAGCTAAACCTATGCCTTAAATACATGTGAACCCTGGACAGCCTTCCTCCTTCCACGCCCCACGGCTCTCCTTCCTGAAGTTGCATTCATTATTTTCGCTGTCTTTCCCGGCACTGGAAATGGGGGCTGTCTCAGCAGGGAGAAGCTGCAGGAGAGCATTCAGGGGTTATGAGTGATGTAGTGCTTCACACTGGGAAGCCACTGGTGTGCCTAGCACAGGACTGGTGGGTGTACTGGTGAGGGGACAGCAGGAGGAGCCTGGGTGGACAGGAACATACCACTGAGGAATAGGCACACACACACACACACAGAGTTCACAGCTCAGGGTCCCTTTCTAAATCCTGCTTTCTAGAAAGTGCCAAGGAAGGAGAGCAGTGAAGCTCAGAGCTCCTTCCCTCTCATCGAGGTGCCCACCATCCTCCTGCCCTGTGAGCCTTGCGTTTCTTGGTGCTCAGCAGGCAAGCTTCAGCTGGCAGCATAGACAACTATCGCTCATCAGAAGCATGTTGTGGGGTGTCTGCTGGGGCAGCTCTTAGCATTTGAGGAGAGTCTGAATAAAAGGCTTTCTAAATTAATACCCGTTTCTGGAGCATGCCTTCAGCTCTATGTCATTTTCTAGAAAAGAGTGTGTACTTCTGCTGTGGTCTCTTAAGATTCGTATTCCTAGTTTTTTCTCCAACAAGCAGAATAGTAAAAGAAAAAAAATCAAACAGTAAGGACATGTTTTACAAATAAATAGAAAAATTTAGAATTTGTAATATCTTTTAAATATGTACAAAATATTTTGGCTTTTTATGACATTTCTAATAATTAACTATCCTACATTTCCAGATTTGAAAATTGAATATGGATTCTGACTCCTGGAAACAGTGTGAGATTGCAAGTTAGTAAGGCTATAAAGCAGTTTGCAGTGTTTAATAAATACATATAATTGCTCCAGGCAAATGGTCTTACTGTTATAAAAAGAATTTGAAAAGCCATTAGGATCTCCATTTTACATTCTAGTTTACATTAGACTGTAAGTCATAATTCTGATAGCAATTAATCTATAATAGTGGTATGTCAATAAGGAGAAAACATAATAAGGCTTATAATAATATTTTCCTTAAGTATAGAGGTTTCAGAAGGTAGCAATTACTTTAATCTGTTGTCATCTGAACTTTAAATCCATCTTTATTGAGGAAAAACCTGTTAAAGAATTGCTCTTTTCTGGAGGTGGCTAGAATATAAAGGAATAGGCAAACATTGTAATGTTTGTCTTTTGCTAAAACATATTAAATATTTGGTCCCACCCAATACAGCAATAGACTGAGGACATTCCTTTCACGGGGGTGGCAAATGGATGAAGTGAAAATGAAGCTAAACATTGCTTCAGGCTGTTCGAGAAGGTGACAAAATTAACTGTGATGGGGGAAATCAGTGCTGAGGTAAATGGTGCTGGAGAGAAAGTTAGGAAGATGTTACCATGCGTTTCTGTGTTGGAAAAACAGACTAGTAAAATTAGGAACTTTATCAACACACTATGAAAAGCAACCATTCAGTTAGGGAAGAAATTAGCAAGGTGCAGCAGTAAAATTTGGAATATGAAAGACAAATAATTTCATAACAACCTTCAGTCACGTTAGGCTTTTCAGAAAATATCTCTTTCTTAGAGGTCATTGAATAGCTGAAAGTATGTGCCTTTTCTGCCCACTGATTTCTCAAAATCCAAAATTCTGCATACTCATACAAGGTCCTAGGGCAGATAAAAAAAATTACATGCCTGAACTGGAATAAGTACTGGTTGTTGTCCAAGGAAATTGTGGGGAGGCTGAATAACAGAAGAAGTGTCTTTGGTGCTGTTCTGTACAAAAGAAGACATGGGTTTCCTGCTTTTGTGTTCCAGCAGGTAAGAAGCTCATCAGTTCACACCTGCTAACGAGCACCGTGCACTGCTTTCCCCTTGCTCTTGACGTGATTGTGCATCTCCTAATTTATTGGAGGCTGATCCAGGATGGTTGTGGTGCTATTCCAGACTGGAGCTTCACAGTCACATGGTGGTGCCTACAGCTTTCCATGCGGAGCTTCACAGCATCCCTGACCCATTTCAGAAACCCACGGCCACAAATGTCGGGTGTGCGACCCGCCACAGCCGAGTGCTCCTGCACAAGCAGGAGCTGGGGGTGCTCTCAAGCGTATGATTGTGTTGACCTCTAGTGGCTGTAGCGAAGAGAGGGCCAGACCTTCAGGTGGGTGAAGCAAGAGTGACTCTGCTGAGGCTGGTAGAGCTCCCCCAGTCATGGTGCCCTGTATAGAGAACCTGCTGATGGCACAGCACAGCTGTTCTCCCAGTAGATTACTTTCTGGAGGATAGTCCCTGGCTGTAAGTGAACATTTTGCATTTAATCGGTTTCTCATTTATGTTTGGGTTGGTTTTTTTTCTCCAGAAAGTATTTGTTTTCCATAGGAAATGTTGCAGCTGTCTGTTATAGGGCAGCATACTATAAAGCCAGTAATTGATGTTTTCATGTTCTCCTTGCCCTCCATGAGCTTTCATGATCTCTCACGATACACTTTGACCATTTTGCATTCATGATGAACAGTCTTCTACCTTCAGGAGCGCTTTGAGCAAGGCTGCTCAGGAAGCTGCCTTCACAGAGAGAATATGAGCAGGATGTGCCTGAGCTGAGCTCCCACCAGCCATTGCATTAGAAGCAGGAATTTGTCGATTTGGGGATTGGATACTTTGCGTGTGTGCACTTCTCTGCTGGTCAAGGCATTGAGAGTTTTATTGGGGTAGGAAACATTTCTGACTATCTCAAATACTTCCATGAAACAGCTTTTCACGAGAAGGAGGTAGAAATTACTGGTATTGCTGATAGTAAAGGTGAACTGAAAGCGTTGTTTGTGATCCCACGTGGAAGTGACAGCTCTTCTACACAGTGGTGGCCCCAAGGCAGCCCTCCTTATGGTGTTGCTTGGCTGAAGCTGGAGATTGGCCCTGTCCTTATGCTGTACAAGCAGATGTTCAGCCTCTGTGAAGACTGTCAGAGGGTGGCAACATTTATCCCAACTTTATCTCACACTCAGCTGTAATTGAATCCAGTCCTGAAAGCCTCAGTTTGGAAACTGTGAAAAATGGGCTGTCTCTCTCACATCTCTAACTAAAAGTGGGCATAAATAATTGATAATAGATCAAATTTGCTAATATATAAAGGATGTCACTGTTGAATAACTGAAAGGTTTTAGTGGAGACAGATGACAACATTTAACATCAGTCGCTTTGTGCACATTGTTCTTATCATTGCCTGTAATTTGAAAATTGTGCTGGGGGCTAAAGGAGATTAGCAATAGGAAAATGAATACAGGGAAACCAATACAGATCTCTGAAATGGAAGAAAATGGGATAATGAGTCTAGCGTGTGTCACGATAGCCCTGAGGAAGCTCCACAGCTTGCCCTCTGGCTGGGACCCTGCTGGTGCTCATGCCAGGTCTAGCAGGGACTTCAAGGTGGCTGTGCCCTAGTGCATCCCTCAGCTGTGTCCAAGCTCCTCTGGCAGAGAAACTGCAGTGCCAGCATCATTGCTCTTTTGGAGAGAAGGTAGCTCTTCAGTGGCCTCCAAATGCTTAAGGCTACAGAGATGATATGCCTGATAAACCTGTATTTTTTCAGTTACATCACTTGGCTTAAATAAAAGATTGCCTCTTCTTACACACCTGCTTTCAGAAGAAGAAAAGAGTGAGGTGTGGCAGATGTGGCTATATCTTAGATATGGGTATGAGTGTGACACCAGCTAATGTCAATGAAATGATGAGGCAATTTCTTCTCTTTTTGCCAGCCCTTTCCTGTAATTAGAAGCTATTTTGTAACTTGCTTTCCATGTTTATTTTGTGTGCTGGTGATCTTTAGATGATAGGTATCAGACATTGTGCATAAATATTACTTGGTTATATTGGCTCTCATTTGCAAAGTCATAACATGCATTCAGCTTTTCTGATCTTGACCTCACTTAATACAGTCTTCAGTAAAGAGCTGCAAGTTTAGGGCTTTTGTTTATGGTGGTTTAGCATCACAGCAGTGTCATCTGCTTTCACCTTATGTCTATGATTTAATGTCTCAGATCAGTGGGTGAAGTCCTGTCTCTTTCGAGATCAATGGTAAGACTCCCTTTTACATTAGCTGGTTGGGTTTCAGCCTTTGGCTTTAGCAGCTGCTGTAACACATTTTATGGTACATTAGACCTTCCATGCTCCCACCGTTAGACCTCTGAATTGGAGGAGTCGAGTATGTCCAGTAATTGATAAGCAGATTGATAAAAGTCTCTGAATTTAAAAACAGATACAAGAGGGTGATTGCAAATTCATCCAGCCAAAAAACATGTCTTAGGGATGAGGCTAGTTTTGTTTATGCAGGAGGACTGCAACTTGCATGTTTCCATCATCAGTGATATAATGTTCTTGTTGCTTTCTGTTGAAAACAGTTTTGCTCTAATAAATGTCAGAGTTTGTGTTTACATTTAAGAAGAAAAACAGTATGATTTTTATTGATAAACCTCTTTCTGTGGTCTGACTTTGGCAGACTGCCTTCCTAGTATGCAATCTGGGTTGAAACCAGGAACATTGAACAATGGAAAGCATAGTTACTGACTTCTGCTTCCAGTGCTCTTATTGCTTCTTTCAAAGGTGTGCAGTCAAATGAAAACAATAATGTTAATTCAAAGCCACGGCTGCTATTTTTGACAGGAAGGTAAAAGATAGTTGTAGAGAAACCTGTATTTTCTGCTTCTGATTAACAAAGTCACAGTTCTGGAAAGCTTTGTGAAACTTGTGCTGAATTTAATCTTGCTTCTGAAGCTGTCTTGCTAGAATATGTAAATACATAAATCCAAGAAACTGAAATAGAGGGGGAGGGAATGGAGCAAGTCAGAGTAATTTGTGTTTATTGTTGGAGTTCTATTGCTTGAGATGTTCTGATCAGAGAAATAGGGTACAGAAATGTCAAATTATTTGTAAATCAGAGGTGTACAAGTACTGCTACTACCTCTTATCTCTCCACTGCCATGTTTCATGGCTGGCAATGCAAAGCACAGATTTAACCAGGAGGAGGATATATTCATCCCTTTGTAAACAGTAATATGATTATCAACTCCCTATGCAATATTGTTATGTATTTGAAACATTCTTTCTGAATACTTTTAATGCTGAAAATAATTATTCCTAAATTAGACCCAAATCATTTTTGGTGTCTTTAGCTGTGAGATGTTTATGGGTGAACTGAGATCTCCTGACACCATGGAAATAATAACTGTGCAAGGTTGAGCTACACTCCTTTGCAATGTCACCATTTAGGGTATGCAAATGGCTCAAAGTATTATGCAAATATTTGTATTCTCTTTGCTCTTTATTTTGAAGTAACAATCAGTGGCTGTTGCTCTGTTTTGTGCGTTAAGAGTCCTTTATGAATTATTACATTCAAGTACAGCTGAACTTCCCCAGTCTGTAAAAATTGTCTTTATTCAGAGCATCACAAACCATCTACTGATCTTGAACCTCACTGAACACATTTTTGTTGGCTTGACTTTTTCTACTTCCTTTTTTTTAAAAAAAAAATCATTATTCTATAACTGTCTTCTATCTTGGGCTTCTAAATAATGATCTAACAAGGAAAAAGATGTGCCAAATGATTACTTGATTTGTCAAAAAAAAAATGCTGATTCCTTGCCTGTTACATTACTTTACACTGAAGCATTCACTTCTCCTTCTCAATCTCATTTCTTAATTTTGTGGGCACAGGCTGGAAGAAGTCATATCTCTGAGCATGGTGCAGCATGCATCCAAAGCAATATTCCCACCCTCTTAATTGGAAACAGACAGATGCTTGAAACGTCTGCTTGACTCAAGTGGGAACACTGAGGCTGACTTCTTTTCCTTGGAGGGGAAACATTTAGGGAGGGAATCCAAAGTCAACTGAATTAAATAGCATATCTGCCTTGGAGAGGCCATTGGTGTTTAAAGATGGAATTCTGTTGACAGTAACAAAAAATCCTAGGTTTTGTTTGCTTTCTTTGGTACAAAGAAGTTTCAAATTTAATTGGTTCTTTTCCCAGGTAAAGTTCAATTACAGCGAGACATTTTGTTAATGCAGATGTTGTTGCATGTGTTTTGTATATCCATGTCCTTGAAATGCGGTTGTTATAGCAACAGGCTTAACTATTAAACAGGTTTTAGTCTTATATCTGCTTCACAGCATATAATGTAATTAGGCTTTTGCAGCATCTTTAAATATCATGCTAGCTATTAAAGGATATGAGTATCACTTACCTCCCTCAGTAAATTAGCTGTAGAGTGGTATTGTTTCCCCAAAGGCATTATCTCTAAAATGTGTGCATTATTAGTCTGACTAATTTCTTTCAGCCTGAGAGAGAATGTAAAAAAAAAAATATTAATCTACATATGCAGTGTTAAAATGTACAAAATGGTTAGATTTCAAGGGGCTTACAACACTGATAATTCCAAAAAACAGATTCCAACTGTAGGCTTTTAGCAGTTGAAAGTCTTAGCCAAACTCTGCATCTGCACTTCATAACTCACTGCTTGATGCTATCGTTGCGATCGCATTGCTCCAAGCCCGGTCTGCAGACTGTGTTCCTAGCACAGGACAGAGTTAGACAAGCAGACTGGTGAAATGGCTACTTTGGAGATGTCATTTGGGATCTGCTTTTCCCTTAAAATTCTCTTGAAATGAAACTCTTCTCTGCTGTGGGAGTTTTCAGCTCAAAATTAACAGAATTACCTGTGTTAGGATCTGGTGGTGGGGGTGATCTCTCAAATCTGTTTTCCTTCTCAACCACTACTATACAGGAAGAGGAAGGTGGGGGATTGAAGGGGGAAACCTTCAATTTCTGTTTGCATTGACAGATGTTACCCAGATGGGAATAATGCAGCTGTGGAAAACTTTTTACAAGAGGTGCCTTGGTGCCCGTGGTGATGCTGAGCTCCCCTCCCTGACTCTGTGCTGCAGCTCTGCCTGGGGATGCCGGGGGGCTATGAAGTGGAGCTGGCTGCTCCCTTGGTTTTGGGGCACATGTACCCTTCTGAAAGGGCAAACCCTGTCCCTCTGGTTACAGTTCCAGGGAGGACAGCCTAAGGCAGGCTCTCCCAGCACCTGCATCCTGTGCTCCCGAGTTGGTCCCGCATGCGGGTGATGGGCCACAGGGATGGGGAGCTGAGCTGAGGTGAAATGCAGTGTTCAGCTATCAGAAAATGGGGCAGTATGAGATGCTAAAGTAATTTTGTGGGCAGCAGCTCCTCAGGTACTGCCGCTCCTCAAGGTCATAGAGTTGTCTTTCAATCTGATGTCCACCTTTCAGAGCTCTGAGCTTTCTTCTGGGGTGTGGGTGGTTGTGCGTTTTGTTGGGTTTGGGTTTTTTTTCCTTCTTCCTTTGAGACCTCTGAAAAAGGAAAATGCTGCTTAATGTGAAGTAGTTACTTGCAGGAGGAACTGAGCTTGTCTTACAGTTTGTACAACATGTTCACGTGTGGTGGGGCTTTTTGAGGCAGCTTTGCTCTTATTCCCTTTTTGTAAGTGAAGGGTTTAACTTCTCCAGCTGCAAGTCACTGCAGCAGCTAGACACCAAGTCTTGTGACTAAGGGTTTGCCTCTTGGAGCTTGGATCCCAAGTCTGACAAATGCAATGAGATAAGCCCTTCACAGCCCTGAGGAGACTGGGGGGTTCTGGATAGGATGGGGAGGGCAGAGTTTGGGGATACCATTTTTTAAATGAAGAAGCCCGAGGACTGATCAGTACAATTACTATTTGCATGATCAGATCAACAAGCTTAGAAAAAGTAATTCTGCATTATGATCAGATAACTGCCAGTGCAAAAAGAGCAGTAAGAGTTTTAGCCATGTGTGCATTTTAGCATCTTATTTGCCTATGGCGCCATGGTAATTGAGCCTATACAAATGATCTGGAATTAAATTTGCATATTTCTGCTCAAACTAAATGGTGCTTTTTTTCTGGAATATATGGTCCAGAACTTCACATATAGATAGTCTTGGTCTTAGGCAGTATTGATCTGCAAGAAAAAGAAATGCTATTGATGAATTTTAATTAATTCTTTTTAATGAGTGAATATTTCTTCAGTAAACTTCCTGTGTTAAAATAGGGAATCTATTAATGTAACCCCTGCAGGACCGTATGTTTATTCTTGTGGCACGGTGCCAGCAGTACATTTCAGTAATAAGGTTCCAAAATTAGCAATTTTGCAGGATTTCGATGGCTATAACTCCCCCAAATCTGTCTAGGGTCAAGTTACTAAACCTGCAGTCCAGCTTTTAATGGTAAGAGGACAAGCAGTCTTCCGAGACAATGTGTTTGGTTTGAAGGAAAAATGAACCTAGGATGAAAGAAACAGCATTTGTTCTTTGTCTTTCCATTTTACTTGTGTTAAAAATAGATGGGAAATCTCACTCATGCCTTTAATGACTGTCTGCGAATTGATACCATGTCTGTAAATAGTGTTCTGTCAGTTTAAAAAGCAGCTATTGCAAGAACTCATACGATACACTTGCACAATAAGACCTTTTATTTTTAAAAAAGGAGTTTTCAACTCAGCCTCCAACTCTGAAACTTCTAGTTTCAGAAATGTGTTTGATTTGTTTTGCAAATCTCTCTGCTGCTCTTGGCCCACTATTTGCCCACTACTTCTCTGTAGCCCATTCTACAGAAGGGTGTGATAACTGAATATTTCTCTTTCTGTTTATTAATTGGCCTGTAGAAATCAGGCTGGTGCTTTGCCCACCAGCCACCCCAAACACGCCTGCCTGCTGGTGTCAGCAGTACAGTGGTTGTCCTGTGTCACCACCATCCTTGGTTGTTGGTGTGCTGCAGATCTTCACTGAAGCAGCTTTGAAATCGTGAGTGGTAAGGGCAGCTCGTGTTTTCTGGAGGACATCTTGCTCTGAGGCTGTCCTGAGAAGCAGCACAGCCGTAAACACCCAAAGTAGCACTTGCTGTACCCATCTGGAGATGTAGGAGCCCACTAACTGGAGCACTTCCCTTACATGATGCCTTAAGGAAGCAGGGGATGACTATTTCTGATGTCTTGTATGCCCCAAGACAGCAAAGAAACATCTACCACCGGCCGTGACAGGTGAGTCAGCAGGAGCACGGGTGACTCATTTAGCTACCGAGGAGATTAAAATCAATTCCTGCTTCACAGAACGACAAACTGCCCTTTGGTGTCGCCCATTAATCTACAGCAAGTTCTGGACTGGAAAAAAACAGCCCATAATTGTTAAAGTGGCCACGAGAGGGAGCTCATAAATCCCACAAATGCGACAAAGACATATGGAAATGTAGCAATATAGATATTTTTAATTCAATTATTAGAAAACAGCTCTTTGTTTTGTAAGTCAAGTCAACTTCTTTTGCACTTAAGTTTGGGGGTTTCCTGCAGTTTTTGAAGGTGTTAGTTGAGGACAGGTTGAGGCTTTTCACAAAGCATATTCAGGCTTTGTGATTATTCTGTGCATTGTATTTTGGTTAAAATGTAACCAAATTCTGCTCCTAGATTAAAAAAAAAAAAGCTCCCGGAAAATACTGAAACCTCAAATATGGCAAATAATTGAGCTCAAAATAATTGAGCATTGACTCACATAAGCATGTAACTTTCCTTTCCCTAGAATTTGACTATGTATACTTACAGTCAAATATAGGGAGGGTGCATACAAAAAAAAATGGTACTTCCATTCCTTTTTAAACTCCTGTAGAGCTCCACAGGAAGGACAAAACTCAAAGGGGGTCACGGTCGCTATTTGTCTTCAGTAAGACATTGCGAAACAACTCTCTGGAGAACACATGAGAAGGCGGCTTTTACCAACAAAACCAGCCACTAATTGGTGGACAATGGAGAGATTTTTTTTCCCCAGTCTAGCAGGTCTTTCTGAGTAGATGATAGACTGTCCTCAGGACTATGTGACAGTGCTGAGCATCGGAAGCAGCCCACCACAGCAGGGCAGAGTGTATCCCAGATTTCATTGCTCAAAGGATTTCTAGACTAACATATTTTCCATAAATTATAACCAAAAAATTTAATCACACCTTAAGAAATTGAGAAAAAACAGTCACAGAACTTTGCAAATAGCAGAGAGGGTCGTTCAGCTGGTATACTAAAGGCAATAACTTTGGGTAACTAGTCAGCAGTTTAAAACTGGGGGGGAATTTTGGTTAGGTGGGGTTTTTTGTGTGTGCATGTGGTTCCTTCCTCTGTTTTATCTATTGGTGGTGCAGGTTAGCTGAATGTTTTTTCAAGACTGTATACATTTCTTGGAGGATATTGGAAAGGAAAAATGTTCTTGAAATAAGAGCATGCAGTAGTCCTCGACTTCTAATGTATGTGTGAAACTCTGGAACAATTTCAAAGGTTTTATTTTTTCAACATAAGTCTCTAAGAGGACTAATTGGCTTCACCATGAGATTCTTTTCATCTATGTGTCTGTTACATTCCCATCCCCAGGAATGTTCCCTATTTGCTCCTTGTTTGCAGGGCAGCTGAAGAGCTGGCTAGCTTACTTGTGATTCCCAGCACAAGGATGTTACTCTAATGTCCTTCTGTAAAGAAGGAACCATCACAGTACTGTGAGTCTATTTATTGAACAATCAGGAAGGTGCCTTAAAAGCTTTTATTTCCCCTGGCTGCAGCCTCCACATGAGTCAGTAGACTCATTAAATATCCATTTGAACACTACACACTTAGGGGTGTATTTCCCCATCTCTTGCCAAGCCAAAAAGATTCTTGGTGTGTTTTAGTTTGATGCGGCTGAAGGTTCTGAAATAGGAAAAAGGCAGGGTTCATACCCACTGGCAGTGAAGGAAGAGGGACAGGGCATTCTGAGAGCTGAGCAAAGCTTGAAAATGCTGCAGCAGAAGAGCTCTGAAGTTCAGCCAGTCCTCACACGTCCTGATGCTTAGACCACTTTGTGGTCTGGTAATAGGCGGGAACTTGGGTTTGGCTTACAGAGACTGCCTCTGACACAGTCTGGCTATGCACACCAGACGTGTGACACCCCGCTCTTCAGGGACCAGAATAGTCCTTCCTTTTCCATACCTCATGCTGTGAAGCCGTGAATACAGCTTGTTGCAGCAGGTTCCTCTGACCCCCAAGCCCTTTGGTCCATCTCTTGTGCGTGTGTGTGGTGGCTTCTAGTAGTTGACTATTGAGCTGCACCACTGAATTCATCCCCTGATTAAGCAGATTTCCATACAGCTTCCCCAGTCAGATCTGAGGATGTGTTGGACAGATGAAAGGAGGGTGGTGGATGTTGTCTACCTTGATTCCAACAAGGCTTTTGACACTGTCTCCCACAGCGTCCTCATAGCTAAGTTTAGGAAATGTGGGTTAGATGAATGGACAGTTAAGTTGATTGAAAACTGCCTAAAGGCAAAGCTCAGAGGGTTGTGATTAGGGGCACAGAATCCATCTGGAAGTTTGTAACAAGTGATGTTCCCCAGGGGTCAGTACTGGGTCCAGTCCTCTTCAATATATTCATCAATTACCTGGACAAAGGGATGGAATGTACCCTCAGCAAGTTTGCTGATGACACACCCTAGAAGGCTGTGCTGCCATACAGAGAGAGCTGGACAGGCTGGAGAGTTGGGCCAGGAGAAACCTAATGAAATTTAACAAGGGCAA
>BJBW01001478.1:107052-136934 GCA_004320125.1 Scolopax mira | reverse complement strand
TCCACCTAAACATGAGGAGGAACTTCTATACTGTGAGAGCGGTGGAGCATTGGAACAGGCTGCCCAGGGAGGTGGTGAAAAACCCACCTAGACAAGTTACTGTATAACACGCTCTAAGTAGACCCATTCTGGCGGGGGGGGGGGGGGGGTAGACTAGATGATCTGCAAAGGTCCCTTCAACCCCATATGATTCTATGATTTGTCTTCTGCTATGTCATCTGTAACTCCCATTTGCATGAACAGTCTGGTGAAACTGGATGACGTGATGTAGAGCGTCCAGGTGGTTGTCATTTCTTCATCATTCAGGATTGACTTTGCTGATTAATGCCTGAGAAATTTTACATGAACTTTTTGCTGAGAAAATGTGCCATATTGATGGAATTTTCAATCTTGTTCAAATGTCAGGCAATCTGCTTGCAGAAATTAGCGTTCCTATCTCTTGACTCCTCGACCTTAATAACCAGCATAAATATCGAACCAACCTTTTAAAACTGAGATTACTCATTTAAATCCAATTGGAAAAGATGGTGACAGCAAGGAGACAAATGTCAAGGAATTTGGGGGGCTGAGATATATTTGTCAGACACATTAGGCTTTTAAATCTGGTCACTTCCTGCTGGTTACAGGTTTGGAGCTATTTTCGGAGATCAGTTGCGTTGGCCTAGATGTTACAGGTGATGTGAGCTTTTGTATTTTATTGCAAAAGCACCATTAGGATATGGAACACCTTGTGCTCCTGACTTTCTGGTTGCTAAGTACCCATCCTTCACAGTTGTACCTTGAGGCAGAAATTTAATAACTCTGTGATGTTGACTCTTTCCTACAGAGCCAGGAGATACCTAGTAATAGGAAGGGATATATATCTTTAAGGTCAAACTTAATCAGTCTAAGTTGGATAGAGGCGTATTATCAGAGTGATTTCCCAGCTGGTCTGGAGTGATACACATGCATTGAAATTAACTGATGTTGGCCAGTTAAGGTGTTGGCCTAATATTAATCTGACCCTTTGGGAAGTGCACCTTTGCAGACAAATACTGTATTGGAAGGAAAGGGAATGACAGAGAGAGAAAAAAAAGTCATTTTAAATTCTAAATCATTATCTTTCCTGAACTAATAGCTTGTATCTCTGAAGATAATTTGCCTTTAAGCTTAAGACCTGAGCAAATATCAATACTGTTAGGCAGTAACAGTGCAAAAAAAAACCCCTCATCTTTCTGAAAGAAAAAGTCATACCATTCCCATTGCGATGAATGTAAGGGATCTGTGCTTTTGTATCTGTGGAAAGCCTAAAAGCCAGATAGAATTTATGTTCTGTTTCCTGTTATTAAGAACTCTATCTCTGTTGACCGCAGCTGTGGTGTTGTGGAATTTAACACTCTTACATTGATAGGGATTTGGCACATCAGAGCAGAAGTCATCAGCTGGTTTGATTTCTCAGTTACTTAGGGAGATACTGGGAACATCTGTGTGGTAGACCAAATGTGAGTGAGTCATATAAGGTTCCTATTTGTTGGATGAAATCTTTGCCCTGCTTAATAAGTTAAGATGTTGACTCTGACACCTTTCCCATCTAGAGATTTTAAAAAGTTTGCCTCTGCCCTGGATCTCCGTGCCTTGCCCTTGTATTTCTAGTGAGGTTAGCCAAGAATCCCACTAACAAAAAACTCTGTTTGAAGTCTGCATGTATTCACATCTGGAGCTGGCAAAGGACATTCTAGGATGAGCCCACCTTTCCTTATATTCTCATGTATCAAAAAGGTGCAGTCTATTTCTCCCTTACAGTAAGTTATTGCTAATTTTCCAAATTAAATAAGAGCAAGCCTGCATTTTTTGGTTTGCCTCAAAATCTGCATGACAAAATACCTCCCTGAAGGAAACGAGCGTTTTTGTTTTGTTTCTCAAGATGAAACACAGGAACAAAGGTCTATCTTGCAATGCAGGGTTCTGCAATGGAAGAGCCACAAGTTGCCAGGAGGAAAACACAGGGCTCCAACCAGAATGAGACAACTGTGCTTGATGAGCTGTGCAATTGAACATGACTATGGTCAAACAGAGTCAAAAAAAATGTAAGGTATTTGAATTCCAGTAGAGTACTCTCCTGTTGTTTTCCCGTGTGTTCCTTTTTTCTCACAGATTCTTTTTGCTCTCAGCTGAAGAGTTTGGGATTTTTTTTAGAACATCAGCGATGAGTTCCCATTCCAGAACTATGGGAAACTACATAGGAACACTGTGCTCCTTCGCTTCATGTGGGTAATTAATTGCCTCAACTACGTTTGGACTTCTTTCAAACTGCAGAAGTATTTAAGATAATGACAGATGATCAGGTATTTTCAGATAAAGGTTAATAATGTCTGTCTACTGTTATCAATAACATTCTTAATTTCTTGCCTGGGCTTGTTCCAGCGTAGGACTGTAATTTTGCTATCTAAAGTAGGATATTGTGGTAAGCACGCAGTGTGCCATTAGGCCTCCATGAAGGGGCTGTGTTCAATACTCAATCTAATTTCTAAGAACCCCATCCTAGGAAATGCTGTCAAAGCCTTTTACAGGGCTGTCCTGTGACCCAGAGGAAGGGAAATTCATGGTACCTTTCCTCTCACCAAGGAACTTCTTCATCTTGGGAAATCTTTGAGAGAATTTTGATAGCTCGAAACAGTCCCACTTTGGGTGATTTGGTGAGGTTTTTTATATCTCAGAATAGGTTGAACACTTCCTTTCCTCTGAAAGAGTGTCTAAGCTTCAGTTGGAAATGAGATAATAGTTAAGGTGATCTTTTCCACTCCAGCAATCAAAGCAGGTTTCCAAGCCCTTTTTTGAAGTAATGTCTATAAAGCACTTAAAAGCTCATAAATACAGCAAAGAGTTAAAAATAAACACTGTTGTTTCCTTATTGCTTTTTTTCTCAGTGCCTTCAATTGCATATTCTAATCTTCTGAATCTCTCCTCATAAGCCCTTCCCAAAAATTTCCTTCATATGCTGTTAGAAATGCAATCTACTGCTTTACCATCATATCCTCACGCCTTGCCGTATATTGGCTCATCTTTATTACAACATCTTTAACTGTAATTTTCAGCTGATCTTTTAGGCTTCCCAGTGGGATCAAAGACCATTTCCCAATTATCAAAATAAATTGTTTCCCAAAAGCTTCCTTCCCTTGCTGTGAATTCAATACCATCATAGTGAAACTGATTTATTAATGAATTTCTTTGCCATTTAGGTTTTTTATTTCAATGTTATCTATGTTGCTTTACTTACAAATGCAAATGGCAAGCAGTGTGGACCTATGGTTTGCTCTTGCTGTACCTTATTTTCAGTATAGGCCTGGACCAAGGGTTGACGAGTAGTTTAGAAACATGGTGTCCTGAGGAAAATGCATGTTGTAATGGTAAGAAGGCAGAAGTAAACCATTTCAGCTAAATAACTCTTTTATGTTCTGTGTGTTTACCTAACTGTTGTGTTAAAGCCAGGCAAATCTACCACCTAATCCTCTTTTGAGAGAGATGCATAGAATAAAAGATGAGCGTTAGGCTGTGAAGAAAAAGAATGGTGACTTGGATTAATCCAAAAGCATTTACCCACTCTGAACAGCACAGATAAGAACAAAAGTGATAAAGAAACCTAAATCCCACATCAACAGGACAATATTAGAAGAGTGATTAAGATATGGACCTAAGGGAATGTGTACGTTGCAATACTGAATGTGGAGAACCTAAGGTTTAGGCTGCCTATAAGAACTGGCAGGCTTGACTGACCTGTGCTGGCTCTCTGCAATGCCTCAATGAAGCAAAGGACCACCGCAGCCTGGTGGGCACCAATGTTGGGATGCTGTGCAGGTAACTGTCTCTAGAGCCTTGCCTTGCACTGGAGAGCTGGTGGGGCTGTGCAGCAAGCTGCTCTTCGCTAGTCCAGACCATAAGTAATTTGCCTAATGGATGACAGGGCAGTCCCATGGCATGCAACCAAGCAGCAGCAGCAAAAAGACACTGCTTTGGAGTGAAGTAAGTTTGGATTTAAGTTTTGACTCTTGTTTGCAAAATATGCTCCTTGTGGCTAACAACCCTCCAGTTAATACAAGCCCATAGAGTTGGGTGCTTTTTCCTCAAATTCTACCCTTTTAGGGTAGGTTAGATTTTTTTTCTCTTCATGAACCTGTGCACATTCTAGTGCCAATTACTACTCATCAGCTTCTTAGATCCTTTATGCAAATGTGCACATGCCATACCCTGGTAGGCTCTATTTATAACTGAATGCTGCTGCTTTGTACTTAAATGCTTAGATATGGCAGCCAAGGGCAATTAGCTAATTTATTAATTAGCCAAAGAATTTTTACCTCTGGTGTCTCACATTTCAGCTTTGCTGTTCAAAAAGGGATCAAGGGAAATTGTTTAGACTTTTAAGGAGGCTGGAGTAAAATTGTTTTGAAAATCTACTTTGCAGCACTTACTATACCCTTGAATGATTAATTGAGGCCAGTTGGCAAGTTTTTCTCCAAAGACATGACAAAACTGGTAACATTTTATAAGCTCCCACTCTATATTTCTGTTTCTTGTGACTATTCTTAGAATGAAGGGGGTTTATGGGTGCTAAATATACCATTAAAATGTCAGCTATTTGTGCCTTTTCTAAGAAAAATGCTGCAATCCACGCAAACTCACTAAGATCTCTTTGGATCCCAACAGGGTGTTGGTGGGCAGGTGTGACCCACAGTGAAGTCACACTTGAAAGTCTGCCTAAATTAAGGAGAGCAGACTAAAGAAAGGAAGATGCAAGAAGCATGGCACACTCTTTCCTCCCTCCTCTGACTGACTTATGCTTGAATACACTCTCAGTGTCAGCTCAGGGACCAAGAAGACATTCCCTCAAAGGCCACTTGTGTGCTGTGATGGAAAGATTAGAGTCCTCTTGTTGTGCCATAGAGCATCAGTCCCTGCTAAGGTCACTGGGTTTTGTCCTTTCCTCTGTTCTGGATGAAATTATGCAGGCAAATTTGTTGATCCTTGCACCACCTCTTAAACCTGGTACAAAATGACATCCCAATATCATCAGGAAGGTAGGACATGCTTCCAGTTCTTGGGTTAGTCCAAATAAGCCATAACATTTGGTGTCCCTAACCTAAATGTTGTTAGGTCCTGAATTAGAATCAGCTTTCTTATAGTTACCTACTCTTCGGTCTCTGGCCTAAGCTTGACTGTTGAGAACTAAAGATTTTTCTGCAGATCTATCAAGTAAAATGGGTCATGAAACAACTCTAGATAGATGCTTTAGTGTGGGCCTCTGAGGTATTTCAACTATGTTGGTATGCTTAGGACTGAAGCCATGATTTACAGCCCTGTTTGTGACACAAATATTCTCTTCAGTTCCGGTATTTTCTGTTTCTTATGTAGCTCTCTCCTTCTTACTGTATTTGCAGATGATGTATTTGCATAGGTGGAAACACGCATAAAAAATGCCACATATCGATGTATTGAAGCTATTCAAAAAGAAGTTATCACCATCAAAAAGCCTGGAAAATTATTTGAACTGAGAGGATGGACCCAGATGAATGTGAGCTCCATCTTTTAAAATTGAGGAAGTATGTGCAAGCCTCAGGAGCAAAGAAGCTGAAAGGTAAGCCCATGGTTTAGTGACTACTGAGAAGCTGCAGGGCTGAGCAAGAGGGCAGGGAACATCAAGTTAATGACAATATCTGTGTCTCTTGAGAGTGTTTGTGCTTTATTCTGTTGCAATGATACACGAGCTTAATTTCTTGAAGGCATGAAGTATGAAAAATAACAATTTGTTCTTGTAGACATGTTCACACAATGGTTGTGTGTACTTAATGACCTGTCCTCTCTTCCCACCTCAGATCTAGAGCAAACAGCAAGTCACTGGGTGGTTTAGAGAGACACAGAGGGGGAACAAGTACGTGGCTGTTTGCTGTGCAAAAGTGGGAGTCAGGCTGTCCGTCCTTCCAGCAGCCAGCCTGCCCTCCCAACCTGGCCCTGTTTTACATCTAGTCTTCTTTGTGGTTCCCACTGCTGCGATGGTAGACGGTCTCTTGTGTCACAGACACAGGACAAAACATCCAGAAACATCGAGAAGGAACAGTATTTTGCAAGTCTGTGTTAAAAACTGTTCAGCTGCTATCTAGAAAGGTGCAAAGGGATCCTGTTCTTAAGGATGAGAAGCAGGGACAAGGGCAGCCTGGAGAGAAGAAATATCGTCTTTCATTGACGTTTCTGGGTGAGTCATTCCCTCTCGGTCTGACTCAGCACTGAGCTTTGCTGCACTCCCCAGAACATCTCCCAGCTGACACCAGTCCCTGCCCAAGACGAAACACACTTGGTCTGCAGGGTACCCTGACAGTGACTTTAGCCAGGTGGCTCTGCTGGGGCGTGCGAGGGCTGGGGGCCTGACCCTGCCATCCTTCTGCACCCAAGCGCCTGGCAAAGCCTCGCTGACCTCTGGCTGAAGCAGGTGCATAAGTCCCCTGGTGTCTCATGGCCTGCATTCGGAAGGAAGAGAGGAAACACATTTCTGAAACCTTTACCTGGGTTTTCTAGAATTTGCTTGAATAGCGTAACAGCAAAATGTCTATATGAGACAGGAAGATCTTTTTGTGATGCATTAACACCTTGCTGCTGTTTGCAAGTAGCACTCTAGATCTTTCCCGTTTGCCAAGAGGGGCTGTTGTGCCTTGTGCTGCCTTGAACCCCTGCCCAGGGAGGCTGCGCTGGCTCCCGTACAGCAGGAACTGCTCTCGTGCTTCAGCAGTGCCGTTGCTATGGCTTTGCCCTGGTGCAAATGAGATCAGAAACTGGCTCCCTGCCACTGGAGATGGTTTTTGCGAGAACTGAACTGAATTATGCTTGTCATTGTTTGCTTGGGGTTTTGTCCCTAGCAAGACTAACAATAGCACCGCTAACAAAATCCTCACATTGAGAAAGATGCAATGGTGATGATTCCTTTAAAAAGGAAAACTAAAGGAGCTAAAATAAATCAGAAAACCAAGCAGTTCCTAAATTTGGACACTGTGTCTCGGGGTATTTTCAGTGCTTTCATCTTCAGTGGCATGTTTAATAACTTCTGTTATTACTTGGTTAAGCAGAGGGCTGGGAGGCTGAGATCCAAGATTGACTCTCCAGATCTGCCACAGAGATTCTGTGTAGATTGGGGTAAATGACTGAATTTCCTGATATTATTGCACCCTTTCCAAAAAACCAAACCAAAACAAGAAGTAACTGTGTGTGACTTCTGCATGTTGGCTTTTTTTATGGCATTGATGAGAACCTGGTGTGGCTCTGCAACAGCCCTCAGGAGTATCTGAGGCAAAAATCTGTCTGATTTTTAAATTGGTAAGAGTGTGAGTGGAGGTAGGTGATACAGATGTAAGTACTGTAACAAGGAGACAGTCTTGATACACAAAGAACTTTTTCCTTTACCCTATCCCCTTTTCTTTTGTGGACAGGGATATTTTTCAGAACAGGGCTTTTCTTTTTTGCTATGTTGTATATAGTACAGTATACTGACTGTGGCTACATATCATATGTGCACAATATTCAGAAATTGTGTGCTATAATATAAATAATTGGGCTGTCTGAAGAAATGCTACTCCTTTTAAAATGTTTTCTGGAAAAGTTAAAATTAAAATACATTCATAAATGTTGTGCCTCTAGCATTCTTTATGTGAGGGGGTGCCTTCCTGTAAGAGAGTTATTTTTTATTTTCACTATCCTTTTATGGAAGTTTAAATTATCTTGAGTTATTCAATACAACCCACAGAATTGCTCTTTATGCAATTACTCAGAGAGAGTGTTCTATTATGTGACAGTCACACAATCACATAATATCCCTTCATCTATAACTTTCTGTTACTTTTGCCCACTAAGTGTCTGAGAAGGTAAGGCAGGTTGAAATATTCCAATAGACTCATGCTGGCCCGGGTGCTGCTGATGCCCCATGAGAAACTCAGCAGATTTCTGCGTGGTCCAGAGAGGCCTATTTGTTAGGATAAATAATGTGGATGTGCCCCATTGCCCTAAATTGTCTGATTTGACTTGCTTTCCTAATTTCAGAGCATCTCTTTTCTTTTCCACCCTGAGCACCAACTTTCTGATGAATGATTTTTCCAGCACTCTGGTGCGCAGCAGATATGATAGTGGTGCCAAGCATTAGAGATGAACTTTTGGCTAAGAACTCAGTGGGTTTTCAGGAACACTTAGAAACGTGAGTTTGAGGGTCTTGTTTTTGGAGCCTGGTCCTTATGGGACCTGAATTCTTTGATGGGTCAGACTCTTTAGTCTCTCAGTGCCTTAATTTCCAGCCTATAAAAGGAAGAAACTGTTATTTCTCTATTACAGTGCTGTACTGTGAGCAGAGGTATGTTAAAATCATGTAGCTCTCCAATACTATGTAATGGAGGCTGTATAATGAGGATGGGCAGATAGCCAAGAAAGCTTTTTACATACTTCTGTTTAGCTTTTGAAATCTAATGAAATTGAGCCAAGTCCTTGATGTTATAAATCAAAAGTTTCACTGATTCATTGAGAATCAAGCCGCTTGAAAATTCTGTAGACATTTCTATGATTAGAGCTTCCTAGACTTAGATCCAGAGGAGAAGACTTTCCCATGTGACCCTACACATGGTGCTTCCAGCAGTAGATTGTCAAAGCTGAGTTTCTCATCCTAAACTCCAGCACGATGTTCCAATATATGCACCTGCTGTGCTTGGTCAATAGGAGCTTGTAGATTTATTAAGTCTTGAAAAGCCCATAGGAAGCAAAAAAGGTTGAATATGTAACTCTCTCTGAAAATACGGTATTTTGAGGTATATCAAAGCTTTCTTTAAGAAAGGCAGCTTACATTTTAACTTTTTATATCTGCAGGCTGAACTCTTTTCAGCCTAAGATCATTAGAGGGCTTATTGTGTAGAGCTGGCTGAATGAATGGTTTAATGATAAACAGTCAAACATAGCACAAAACCATGAAAAACTTCAGGTGCAGGTCCCCCAGCAGGGCTCTTTGAAGTCAGACTTAACTTTGAAGTGCTCTTTAGGTTTTACTTTCACCTTGCAGCAATCCTCCTGGCTAGCAAGGAAGATTTTGTGTCTCAGAGCTGTCTGTAGCCTGGTTAAGGGTTGACAGGTGGGTGGTGAGGGGATGAGAGCTTCCTTAGCACTCTGGGGAGGCTGCAGAAGAGCTGTGCTGGCATCTCAGCTCTTTAGAAAAGCTCTGGAATAGTTTGGAGGAATGTGGTTGTTGAAGTTTTTACCGTCTTTAATGCAGCTTCTAAAAAAACTAAGAGATAAAAAATGGGTTCTCCCTAATTCATTTAATAGATCATGTTCATTTGTGAGGAGTTTTTGTCTTTGCAAAGCAAACTGCTCAGTTTAACTGCCTGATTAACCACTGAATAAAATACAAAGGCTCAGGGCTACATCTACCACCCTACTCGCTGCCAACCTGTGTCCTTTGCTGATGTGCTGAACAGCAGCAGACTGATTGGAGCTGTTATGGAGCAAGTAATTCTTGCTGAGAAGGCAGACTTCTTTCCAGGCTCTTTCACTGATGCCATCACCATGGCACGTGGCCCCTGGCTGCTTTGCTGCTCTGCTTCATGCACGTGCAGCAACAACTGTAGCTGTCTTGGAATAAAATGGTACCTGTGAGAGTGATGAATAGATATACAAAGGACAGTTAGAAGTTAAGCAAACATCAATGTGATTTTTTATTTTTTTTTTTGCATGCAAATACGTAGTGTGCTTGTCTATTTATCAACATCTCCAAGGAGTAAGATTTCCCATTTAGCACAAGGTTTAATGCATACAAGGGACACTGGAAGCACCATTCAGCATGATACATGCTCCAGCCATCATGTAATCCCATCGGTGCTGCCGTGAGTTGAGCTGTGGTTTCCATCTCTCTTCTCCAAAGCGTCAAAATTGAGAGATAAATAGGGATCAACAGTTGCATCCATGAACCTAATTTTCATTCTGCTTCCTTTCTGCTACTCAGGTTTCCACTGAAATCCCATTTAAATTTGTTTATTTGGTACTCAGGCTGTGGGGAAAGTGTAAGCCACATGCACGGAAGCTGCAGGTTGCTGTGAATTTTCCCAGCCCACCTACTGGAAAACAGTGCTTGAACCCAGTTATGAAACCTAATTTGGTGGCAGAAAATGATGGGTTAAGAGGCCGAGTTCATCTTATTTTGTGATTAAGAAGAGTGTGAGATCTGAAGAGGCAGGGGGGGATCTCTCCTGTCCTGCATGGAGGCTTTCAGCCATCTGCTTGTGAGAGCTTGTCCTCCACAGAGCTCCAATAGGGCACCCGCAAGATAAGTGGGAATGGAGGAAAATGCACCTTTTTCCCATTCCCCCATGAAGATATGGCTCTTTCCAGCTCTCAAACTGAAGGAGAAAATACCATTGGTGTTATGTTAGGTGCCTGGAAAATGAAAATTCAAGAGAACTTAGTAGTGTCAGAGAAGGGAAAAAAAAAGATAAAAGGAAAAGCTAGAGGGGGAGATGATTTTGTCCTGCCAATTTATATGCAAAACAGGAATTTTTCCTTTCTTGAGCCAAAAATAAAAGGAATAAAATAGTAATGGGTTTTATCAGAATTAAAATGGTAGAAATTATTTCCAAATATGCTCATAGACCATGACTTTTTTTTTTTATGTTTTCTGGGGGAAAAAAACAAAACAAACACATTTTCAGATCAGAATAAAACACTAAGGACAGGCATTATGTTGGTTTAGACACATGTTGGTGGCTCTGCAGAATTTCCTTCCTCCACAGAAGCTGGGGTTACCTGCTGTCCACATGGAGACCCAGGGGATAAATGAGATTTGAAGGCAGGTCCATTTTCTTGAATTACTTGCACCTGAATGGAGCTACCTCAGCACGTGCCAGGAACAGTTTCCTGAGAATTAGGCACTGCCTAGTCTTGTGTGTCTTGTCCTTATTGCTTAGGCGGTGGCCTGTTTCTTAGGAACAAATATTCACTTTTGAATTTATGCCAAGAATATTCCGAGTCCTGAAACTTTCTCTCTTTGATGATGAAAGATACGTTACAGTTAACCTTTAACATGTTTGACTTTTCCGTTAACTTTTTATGTGTAAGTACTCATAGGTGCATGTGAGAATACTAGGGTGTGTAATGAAAGGTGTTAGATTCCTTTCTTTAATTCAGGAAGCATTCATCTAAAAATTTAGATTCATGTCTTGACATTAGGAGAAAATGGACCTTTGATATAATAATTCCAAAATGTCTTTGAGATCAAACATACCAAATAAATAATTTAGTCAAGCCTGTGGTTCTTTAATTGGGTGTTGAATGAATGTGCTTTAAACTAAACCTTTTCAGGGCCAGAGTTTTGGTCAGAGGCATAAACAAATGCTGGCTCATCTTAGAGCAGAAATGTTTGTCACTGGATAATAGTTAGAAAATGTTAAAATGCAAAAGCAAACTAGAAAACAAAAACCCAGAAAAGTGTTTTCCTGCTTAATTATGATTTTATGTGTAATAAACATCCAACAGATTCTACAACCCATAAAGATAAATTTGCTCCTGCTGAATAGGACAAGCTGGGTGAGTGGGTCATTCCCTGTTCCCTACAAGCCAGGTTTGTGCATTCAGGTGAGCTGCTGGCAGTTAATTATGTCCTGGTGCTGACAAGTAAGCAGAGGAGAGGTGTTTGGAGATGCAAGCCACCGGGGCTCTTCCTCGAGATGATTATCCCACAGGCAGATAATGAAAAACCTGGCAGGGAGGATTGGAAGTGAGAGCTGTGCAGGTTTACCAGTGAGTCACTGCATAATGCTGGTAGCAGCACGGTGCTTGCGTGGTGTGTTTGTGAGAGGGTGAGTCAGAGAATGGAAAGATAATGTTACAGGTTCCTCAAGCTGGTGGTTAGTGCCCGTCTCATACTCGTTTGTGTATGTCCTTGTGCTGGCTCTTCAGAGAAGATGCAGCTGGGGAAGTTCTTTGTTAGGACACCCAGCCTCCAAGATGGGTGGACACAAGCAGGCTCTGCAAGGGAATCAGGTAGCCCAGGATTTAGCTGGGCTCCCATGGGGAGCCATTTCCATTTCAGACGTGCTATGCAGCACGGGGAGAGCCAACTTACTTCTGTCTGCAGAGCAGCAGTCAGCTATTTCCCTGAAAGAAGTGAAAAATTCAGAACAACACACAACCTACTTTATCTGTCTGTCAAGATAAAGCTATTGGGAACAGAAAGGCACAGACCTGAGGGGAGGATGATACAGAAGCAATAACAACACTGTCCCTGTTGCTTCACCACTTTTTTTACAGCCTGGCTGATGCTTGGTTAGGAATTTGAAGTGCCAGCTTTTCTTGCCTGCATTTCTGTGGACCATCTACCAGTGGTGGTACAGGGATGAGGGATTGTCCCCTCGCACAGCACATCACAAATGCTGCTGATTTTCTCTTTACAGCCTTGCTCCCATCAGAGAGGCAAATAGTGGATTTCTAACCAGTAGAATAAATAGCAGTTAAGTGGAGATAGAGCAGGAATTGGTGGCAGGGATAGAGCTAGAGCATCTGAGAATCATTCTGACAGCAGTACCACCCCTAGACTTAGATACACCAGAGACATTGCCTGATGGCTGCTGAGCATCACAAGTGCTGGCACAGGACGGGGTTTGTGGTCAGGGCAGTCTTTCTGTGAGCCATGAAGCTCACAAGGCTGTTTTCCATGTCTCGAGTCATTGTGTTTGTTTCTCTCTCTCACTTAGGCAGAGTCACTCCTGAGCCTGTGTTGATGCTCCAGATCTCATCCCCTCCCCGCTTTCCTCTTGGCTCGTCACCCCCTGTCCCCATGGCCAGAAACATCAGAAATCATCCTTGGTACGCCAGGGCTATACAGGTGCACCAAATTCCCTCGGGCGAGCTGGGTCAGAAACCAGGCCACGAGCACTAAAACAAAGGGCGTTTTTGAAGTGGCCCCAGTTTTCCAAGGCAGCTGTTCCCCTCCTGCCCCACACCCTGATTCTTCTGGCAATGCTCACCTATTAGTTACTCCCTGCTGGAATGGGTGAGCTGGGGAGGCAGGGCACGAGGGGATGTGCCACGCAGAGGGACTGGGGCTGCCTCATTAATGCCTCTGGCTGGAGCCGCTGTTGCTCTGCCTCCCTGTTGCTAAGGAAGGTTTCTATGGCAAAGGCCCACCAAGAAAGTGAGAATTAGAGAGAGATAATGTTTAAAACAGACGAGCTCCACATTGTTGACAGCTGGCTTCTTCAGGGGAAATAAGCTGCTGGAAAGGAAGAGTGGCCATCTCGGATGCTGTGCAGAGTGAGAGGTGCAGCTGGCGTGTTTGCCAGTTTGTCCTGTGTTAATGTTGGTAGGTTTCGGTAAATGCAACCTATTAAATAAATGTTGGTTGAGAGATATTAGCACACACAATAGGTGTGTTCTTGTGGGCTGATGAGCTGCAAACTTCAACTACAGAGGATCCAGACACTCCACAAAAGTTCTTGCTGTCCTGTAGTCATCTCCCCATCAGCTGGAGGAGAGAGTGGGGAGGGACATGGGACTTGAATCCCCTGATTAAAAATACACAGGTCAAACTGTGACTCTGACTACACACACAAGACACCCAAAAATCCTGGCATCCCTGACACCAACCAATACCTTTGAACTATGGAGCACCTTCCTTGGCAGCCTGAAATGCTCCCACAGTCTTGCTGGTCTATTTTCTGGGTGTTGCAGAAACCCAGAGGTACTTACCCCTGTGCTCTGAGGTACTGGTGGTACCACCAGTAAAGCCTTTGGGCATGCCAGTCTGGTGTTTGGAGCTTTCCACAGGAGACTGACTCCCCACATTTGCACAGGAATGAACACCCAGTACCTCTTCTCAAGTAAGTATTTCACCTGGCTTCCGTTCGAGGTAATCTGGGTGGCACAGAGCTCCTGCATGTGGGACTGTGTGCTGGCAGCAGCGACAGATCCCTGGGAAAAGGTGACAGAACAAAAGGACACTTGGCCCTCTAGATGGTGAGTATGATGTTCATCTGGTGTTTGGTCCCACTTTGGAGGAGTTTTGTGGCCCATCTGAGGATGGACCTATCTACTGCATTTGCCATTCACTGCAAGACCTGGTGGCTGATTGATGAATGGGGCGATATGAAGTGGCTGCCAGGGACAGCAGGGGACTGGGCAGGAGGGGTCCTTCAGTGCTACAGTCAGTGTTGTGTGACACCTGGGGCCCCAGTGAGCGTGGTGTGCCCAATCAGTGTCACTATGCTGGATTCAGGTCCATTAGAATGTCTGTTTATCAGACATTCTGTTACGTATGGAGGTGGATCTGGGTACGGCTTTAGGGACAGGCTTTCCTGCAGCTGGGCAGCCCTCGCAGGCAGAAGCCAACTCCATATAAATGGAACTATCACATCTCACTGGAGCGGGGTTTCCAAGATTGAGGAGAGCTTCTTGACAGAAGGTATGTGAAATTTTGTGTTACTGCTACCTGTTTTCCTTCTTCCTTTATTTCTCATTGCTGTTGGTCTCCCACATTTAACAAGCTTTACTTTTGCCGGTGGGGGAAAAAAAATAAGCATTATAAAATAGTATTTACCACTTTCTATGACTGCTGTGTTTGCCTGCAGCCTGCCTGCTCTTTCACAAAGCTTGAGCTAAGCTGCCAGAAGTTCTTATCCCCCTGTGGTGCTGCTTTGGTGATGTTCTTTCCTTCTGCAAGCCTATGGATGATGCTGCCTGTTCACTTAGGGTGTTAGCCAGGCCAGAGGCTGTCCTATTCCTCCCTCATGGAGGCAGAGTCAGGAGATGAAACTCTGTGAGCTTTAATAAGTGACCTGGCTGTTCTGTTCAACATTTCTTGCTCTATGGTGCTTGGCCTTTACACAGCTGATTAGAAGAAAAGTGGTTGGAGAAAAACCCTGCGTTAAGGTTGGCTGCTATTTTGAGTCTGTGTGGTAAGAGAAACACAGAACCTGTGCCTGCCCTCCAGCCCCCCCCAGCTAGGGATGGAGGGAGGCAGGGGCAAGCAGAGACAAGTCCCACACACTCTGGGAAGAAATCTCTCTGTGGTTGAGTCTTTGGTCCTGCCCCACCATGCTGGTGTCCTTGCCCCACCGAGCTGGTGTCCCTGCCCTGTGGTGCCAGATTGTGCATTTGGGAGCACCGGGGTCCCACTCTGACTGAAATTTAGGAATACGTGTGCCTTGATGGACTTCAGCAATGTTTGTTAGAGTTCTTTGCACTTTAATTTTAAAGCTGAACTAACTGGCTTTTGGTAAATTTTCAGATAACCCGGGACTCCACAGAGGCTTTTGCATGCCTCTTGCACTGCTGCAGAAATAAACGCACAGTGATGCACGTGGTTTCGGGGACACAGACCAAGGGCTTCCTCTTGGCTACAGGGACAGAAAGAAGGGTTCGTGCTCACCTCACGTTATCTGAAAGTAAGTTACTTTGCTACAAGTTAAGCACATCTTTGCCTAGAGGAAATAACTTTCTCAAAGTTACAAAGGGCTTCTTTAAAATGCACATTCTGGTCATTTCTCATGCTGTCAGATGCTCAGTTATAGACTTGGAAGGGGCTTAACTCACTTCCTAAGTGGAAAAATTGTTGGTGGGAAGCACTTTTCAGCATGTTGGTTTTAAGAGGTGCAATAAACTATCATAATGGGTGTGCCGATCCTACAAACTGTTCCTCGGGATGAGAACAGATACTGCATTCATGGTCTAAGTTCTAATTATTCTGACAGTGTCTTTTCTCAGAGATGCTTACCACAACTAAGAGGTATGATTTTTTAATAGGCATTATTCATAATTTAAAGATGTAGCTTAAAGACTTAAAGCATTACAGACTGCTGCCAGAGTTGTGATGTGCGATCTGCAGAGGTTTACTCCCTGTTAGACAATACTGTAGAAGTGATTTATGTCTTCTCCCCCAATTAAACAATACTCTAAATGTCACCACTGTTTGCGCTATCAGCAGAGCACTCAGTAGTCATGATCTGTGCTCTGACAGTCAGCGAGACTCTACAAGCAGCCGTCAGATTTACACTTTGGTGAAAACTGGCTCGTTATCTCCAGCAGCAAATTCCTCTCATAAACAGTCTTGTGTGCTCAAGCTGCAAATGGAGTTTGCATAAACTGTAATGAAATATATTTCCTAAATACTCTCCTAAGTGCTTTAACGTCCCTGGTTCGTTCCGCTTCCCGAAGGCGAGTGTGGCTGGGCGCTGGTGGCAGCTGGAGACACTGCTGTGTGGTGCAGGCGGGCGAGCTGTGGCGTGGGACGGGTCCCTGGCCACTGCTGTGCTCGTTTCGATGTGCCGTAGGTGTAACAGGTTAATTGGGACGTAACAGGGAAAAGGGCAGCGTGTTGCTCCAGCAAAGCAGGCCCATGGTCCAGCTGGTGAATTGGGTCTGCAGCAAGCGGGGACCTCCAAGTACCTCCCAGGCAGGTCTGAGGAACCTTCTTGTTGTGGCTTGTCTGTGTTTCCAAGAAGGCTTCTCCTAATCCCAACTGTCTTAAACTGAGGACCGTGCTGTGTTACATCCTTTCCACACACACAAGATCAATAACTATTAGAACTCTGTAGTTATACAGATAATTGTTCAAATTTGTCTGTGTCCTTGCCCTTGTCTATCCGTAGCACTGCATTCCTTGGTCTAATTACATGTTCCTTGAAACAGTGCTTCCTTACACCAGCTCTGGGATTGCTGCTTTTAATGGCGTTGGTTGCTCATGTGCTCTGAGAGGGGAGGGACTGGAGCTCCTGGTCTGCCTTCTCTCTGCTCTTCCTGACCTGCTGCGCTTTGGTTTTGTTCTTTGCTGTTGTTCTGTTTGTCCTTGGGTTGTTTGGAGTTACTTTTTGAACTGGAATCAAAAGCAGGGAGTAGAAAATGCAAAGGGGGAAGATCACAGCTGCTTCACAAAAGAGCTCGACCCTGTCTAGCACCAGCTGTGGGGCGCGGGTTCCAGTGCAGCCGAGGCAAACACAATTCAGGCAGGAGGATTTGTTTTCCTTCCATAGCTCCTGGTTAGGCCCAGCCTGTCCCAGTGCCCAAACACCGAAACACCCTCCATTCCCTTTCCTGGTGGCTGAGCCTGGGGACCGGCTGCCAGTCCTCCTCCTCCTGGGGAGAAGGTGGCAGCAGAAAGCGCTGTGGCAGTGACATTGGCTGGGAGCAGCCCATGAGATAGGCTGGGGAGGTGGGGATGTGTGGGGCTACACGGGTGTGAGAAGCCCCTTTTTCTCATGAAGCCTTTGATAAGCCTTTCCTGCCCTTTTTCAAAGCATTGCTTGGCATCACCCTCCCTCTGCCCAGGCTGGTGCCATGCCAGTGCGAATCCGGTGTCAGGGAAAATGCTTGTTTCCGGTGAGGGTACTCAGTGCTCCTGCTAATGGCTTTGTGTGCGGGAGAAAAGACACAGGTCACAGTGATCGTGCACGGTGGAGAACCGCTGGCGGTCCCAAAAGCTCTCAGAGAGCCCCAGGGTGGGAAACCCATCACCTGAGCAATTCAGAGAGCGGCTGTGAGAGGCACTCCTGGAAAGCAGCTTTGAAAGTCTTGGAGAGAGAGGCAGAAAGGTCTGTCTTTCCATTAACACCATGGAGCCATCCCTGGCGATTGCACGGCTTCGGTGCTTTACAAATGAAGCTCCCCATGGTCTGGTGTGCTGTACCAATGAGCACGGTCACCCCGAGCCTGCGGTCCTGAAACAAAGCACCACTGCACTGTACAGGTTTGAAATTTCTTCCTTGCCACAAAAGTCTTTTTTTTGCGTGTGTGTATGTTAATATATAGCAACTGAAACTTGCAGAAGTTATTATCCATTTACTGGCAGATAGCTGCTGAAAGGACCAGAATAGGTGGACCAGAATAGGTCTTACCCTTCCAGAGAAGGGCTGGCTCTTAGTTCTATTGTCTCAGGCACAATTCTTTGCATGCAACAAGGAAGGCACAAACCGGTTACAGTTTAACTAATCTTACTGATCTTTTTTTAATGAATCTTTTTCAACAGAATTTCATTTCCACTTGCACAATCAGCCTGAGAAAGGCAGATAGTCCTGCAGAAAGAAAT
This sequence comes from Scolopax mira, assembly GCA_004320125.1. Taxonomy (NCBI): domain Eukaryota; kingdom Metazoa; phylum Chordata; class Aves; order Charadriiformes; family Scolopacidae; genus Scolopax; species Scolopax mira. The sequence goes on along the minus strand of BJBW01001478.1, from coordinate 118,873 downwards.
CACCCCAGCAGAAAAATCACTCTCCAGATCAGGCCTGGGAGATACGAGACAAGCAAGCAAACCAGATGAAGGATGATAACAAAATTGGAAATTGAAGAACAGTTTATGCTGCTGCTTCTCCTGAGTTCCTCAGTCGTTTGCTGTGTGCCTGCATGAATGACTAATGGTGCAGCTGCTGCTGCCAGCGGGAGCCAGTGTCTCATCAGGACTGGTACAGCACCAGCCTGCCTATGTGCACCTGCTGGAAAACACCATGGGGTGGAAATGGTTCCTGGAGTCCCTGGAGGTGACCAGCTATGCTGAGAGTTTTTTGTTCTGTTGCTTTCTAATGATCCTCCTTTAGCTGTACCTCCCTACCTACAAGCAGAGAGCTCCCCAGGAGCCGGTCCTGGGGCTGTCTGTGGCATCAGATAAACTCCCACTCGGTAGCTATAAGCGTCCTGTTACAGCTATCTTATTTTTGCCAAAATCTCGAGCAATTTTTTCTTTTTAAATGTAATGAAATCTTTTCTAGATCTGTGTAAAGGGTTTGGAACTTTATGCACAGTTAAGATGGATTTTAACACAAAATTTTAAAGGTTAGAAACAGGAGGGAGCTTTAGAGTTTTGCCTTAGGGACAGGACTTCTTTCACGGACTTAGTATTTAAAGACCAAGATAAAGTCTGGGAGATACTGACAGTGATAGTGAACTCCCACTGAGCTCAGTGCAATCAGATTTTCACCATTAAATTTCTCTATATTTATTATATAGAGCAGAGCTAGATAATGGACCCTGCTAAAGCTCTGAAAAGGATGAAACCAGAGTATAATAAAATCAAAACATTTTCTCAATAACAGCAAATACTCTGACCCCCATCCAGAAAAGGACTTGTGCGTTGTCTTATGAACATCTGAAGTTGCTTTAGATATCGCAGAAACAATCGGTAACCAATTGGCCAGAGTGCTTGCAGGCAATTTTAGTATTTCCTCTTCCGGAAACTGAACTGAAAAAGCAAAGTCTGATAGAGTCATAATGACATTTTTGCATTTCTTGTGCCATATGACCTCAGCCAAGAGCTTGTCAGCCTATTTTCTGCCTGTGTGTATGTTGCGTAGCATCATCTCTTGCTCAGGCTGTGGTCTCTTAACCATTTTCTGAGGCCAGCGTGGCCAGCAGCAGAAGGGAGTTCAAGCTGACCAGCAACGGACCCGTTTCCCTCCTGGATTGCTGTGAGTACTTTGCAGAAGCCCACAGACTCTCAGATGTCATTTTCTAATTGCCAGCGTGGCCAGCTGGGGCTGGTGTTGTGGCTAGTGTCGGGAGGGTGTGTGGGAAGCCCATGAAGAAAGGTTGTGGGTGGCAGTACTTGGAGGTGCTGCGTCACAGGCAAGAAGAGCTTTCTTTCCCGGGGGACACAGCGGGGGCCATGGCTGGGAAAGCTCACATGGTGGTGCAGGAGTTCGACCCCATGGGTTTGTTTCCATCTCAGGTGTCACAAAGAAAACAACAGAAATACTTCCAGATTTTCCTGGAAAGCCTCCCTCTGTCTCTCTTTACAGATAACAGAGGCTGTTCTCTCTTTGGTGGCTCTTGTTTACTAAGTTACAGGCTTGGCTTTCAAAAGGTGTGCCAGGAACATAGGCACCAGCCACTGGACTGGTCTGATAGAGCAGGAACAGCTGGATAAGCGTCACGGATCAAGGTCCCTCTGGTAACGTTGGTACACTTGGTATTTGCCCCACCAAACTGGTGTGTTCCCTGCCCAGCTGGGATGGGATTCACCTCTGGGCTTGGAGGAGATGCTGAAGTGCCTGGGAAGGGCTGAACTTGCCGAAAGGACCCTGTGGGGCTCACCAGGAAGAGCAGAGGAGGGGGCGGATGCGTACCCCTTTGGTGGACCCAAAGCTTTAGCCACTCCCCCTGGCCTCTTGCCCTGCAAGCACACAGGAGATGCTTCACCAAAAATGCCCTTGGGAAATGCTGAATCTGACAGATCTGTGCACAGACACACAGATCTCCTGCATGTGCTGTAGCATCAGGTTAGACTCAAGAACAGAACAGTCTTTGCAGCCGCAGTGCTCTGGCTCTGTGATTCATTTATCTCATGACTTGGTGCTAGCATCACAGCTACAGCTATTTCAGGTCTAAAGAAGAGCCACCCAATAAATAAAAGGAATAATTGGTATTGAAGTACCTTACTGGCATCTCAATAGATGCCAGATGAATATACTTCAGTATATCTATTTACAATCACATTTGGTGTTAGAGCTGATTACGTGGGGTCGCTAATGCCTTCCTCTTCTCTTTGTGCTTTCTGCAATGGGCAGAAAACCTACTGTAATCAGAGGGGTGGTCTCTGCAAATTACTTGCTAAATTGAACTGTGCTTTTGAAATGAACTTTAAAAGCAATACAAACTTCTCTCCCAGCACTGCAAAAATTGAAAATTATATCAAATTTCAAATTGTTGGGGAAACTGGCTTGTTCTGGGGAACAGAACTATGGCTGCTGTATGCTGTAATCATTAACGATCCATGTCAGACTTTTCTGGAATCACAGTACTTTCCTGCAGAGGAGGATACTTTATTTTTGATGTAGAATATTTTGCACTGGGCTGTAGTGCTGTGCTGTCTTGACATCTTCATATGATATTTAATTCTTCAATAATGCTGTTGCAAGAAGGAATGTAGAAAGCCTGTTATAGATGCTGTCAGCCAAAAAAAACAGGAAAAGAGATCCTATTTTCCATTTCCCAGGTTAAAAGAGGTGGGTGCTATTTAATTTTTTTCTGGAAGCAAGATATTATTCTTCCTGAAAAATGAAAGTCTCCCTTGAGTAAAGCAGTCTGCAGATTCCTGACAAGGAAAAAAAAAAAACCTCAGAAACTAAACAGGAAGGGAATTTTCAGAAGAGAGTATAGTTCATGTCATTTTGTGATGGTTCTACCTTTGTCTTGCACTTAATTTTTATCAAAGAAGAAGAGTTTTGAAAATAGCTCCAAGGTCTATATAAAAATTTGTGTTGTGTGAAATGAAGGGTTTGGGTTTTTTTGAATTGGAGAGACTTTGTTTATGTTTTGATTCATAGAAGCATTGGAGAAAATGTAACATGAATTGGCTATAAGCAAATCTGTCCTCAAATGGCCCCAGCTACTACCTTCTGTTTTCCCCAGACATGGGTAATCACGAACTTAATCAGGCTGGTGAAGAAAGAAACTTTCTGAGCCAGCCCAAAGGCAGTGACCCATGGCAGGGAAGGGCAGGGAGAGCTTTGCCCACCTTTGCCCACCGGCTGGGAGTGACTCTTGTCTCTGGGAGTGCTCCCCACCTGCACCCAACAGTGAGGTCCCCAAGGTTGCCCAGCTTCATCGGGAATGGCATGGGGCCCGCAGGAGACAGGAGAGTCGGGCCCTACCTGTTTACACAAGGTGTATAAACACACAATGAAGTGCATTAATGGGTTTCAAGGAGGCCCTTGGGCATGTTCCCGGGGTGTCCCCTGTGAAACAGTGCTCTGTGTGGTGTTTTCACAGGGACTTCAGGCATTTTCCCCTTCGGCTCTCCTCTTTCTTGGATCAGGGGAGGTGGCCCTGTCACAGTTGTGTCCCCATGCCATGTCAATCAGCCACGGCACGGGGAGGAGGTGACCTGTCCTGGGCAGGGACTGGTGCTTACCAGAGATGCTGGATGCACATGCATTCGTCACATGCTGAAGCGTGAACAGACCTGTGGGATAATTTGGCTCTACGTAAATATTTGTCAAGATGGCCAAACCCTCTGTGCTCAGTGAAGTCAGCAGAGCTGCAGTAAGTTACCCCAGTACACAATGTGTCTCTTTATAAGAAGAAACAAGCCTAATGGTTTCAACATTTTCTTAGATTTGCCAGTGTTTAAATGTAGATGCTTGGGTTTAGGCAGCCAAATTGTTTTGCAGTGCCAAAAGTAGTAATATTTTTAGGAGAATAGCAACCCTGGCTTTAGTTTCTTTTACCAGAAACCTGCATAACCATCAGAAGCACTGATTAGCCAGGGTTTGTGAGAAAGCCAAGCTAAAGACCCATCTTTTACTGACCAAATCAGATGTGCTGGCAGAACAGGTCCCCCCATGCCTTGTTCCTGACCTATGAATTTCAAGCAGGGGCTTGCTTGCTCACTTTCCATCTTCTTTTTTTTTTTTCTTTCTGTAGCAATAGCTTAACTAAAGCATCTGTCATTTTGTAGACCCCAATAGCCTTTGCTGTAAGGGGTGTGTGTATATATATACACACACATATACATAGTACAGTTCCTGTGCTCACCCACCAAGAATTGCTAAAGAAATGTGCTCCCTGTTCCTTGGCTTTTGAAAGGTACAAAGTAAAAGAGCAAGCTTTGTACTTACAGGATATGTAGGAGGACAAATAATCATATCTTGTCAGGCAAATGACTGTTTAAGTTATTTTTCCATCTCAACACATAGGAAGCCACAGCTACTGAGCAGCTCAAGAGGTGAGATATGCATCTAACCTAGAAATATAGTACATCTGTTTTCAGATGCCACAAAACACATGCTCATCAAGAAGACTATTAAAAAAATTGTTTCCTATGGACACCAGCATTAGACTATTGAGGAGATTGAGTACTGGGTAAGGAATTGCACAGGCAGAAAAGTGTGCACTATAAAAGATGAGGTACAAGGCAAAGTAATTTCCTTAGGAAAAAGGTAAACGTCCCAACAATCTTGGTGTAGGAGAACTGAATTCTATTCTGTCTTGGAAGCTTGATATGTGAAGTATGTATTTATAAAAGGTCACATCCTTTATATATTTATAAAATAGTCTGCTTTTTGGCTGCTTCTTTGGAAAGGAGCTATAGCACAGGTGTTAATTTTTAAAAATATCCACAATCCAGAGGTGAAGTCCCACTTCTTTTTTTCCATTCTGGATATTTTAGCTGTAGAAGCTGGTCAGCAAGAACTTTATCAGCAATGAAATAGACTCAGCATTTATAATGAAGATGATTAAGCCAGGTTTACTGAGTCATGCACTAAGCTGAGCCAGGAGGGTGGTAAATGGAAGAAAAGGAAATTACACAACCTGATTAACAAAAGAGCTAGCCAAGAAAGTAACCACTGAGGTGTCAGCTCAAAGACAGCAGGCTCCCTGAAGCCTAAGGTTCTGCAGTGCTCCTGCTGCTCTGCAGGCAGTTTGCAGTCCAGTTTCCCCAACAGCTCCCTCAGTCTGCGACATAGCCAGGCTGCCAGTGACCATTCCTCTTCTCTGTGGCAGGTGGTGGTAGCCAAGTGGTGGGGATGAAAGACCTCCCCAGCCTCATTCATCACCTGGCTTGGGAGAGCACTTCGGTGAACATCCAGTATTGTTAAACAATGTGAAGGTTGCCTTTAGCAGGGTTATTGAAATAAAGCTAATCTGATTTTCTGGCAGTCTGATTTTCTGGCAGCCTACTTCTAGATCGGATGGATGGGAAAAGGTGTTTGAGCATAGTATTGATTATGTTGACTGTACTTCAGAATTTTCTTGGAAGGCTGTTTGCAAAATTTTGTTCCTCAGGGACTCGTTCTGCCTGCCACAGTTTATCTTAGCATATTTATAATGTCCAAACTACTTAACGTCCCCTCTGTTCTCATCTCTGTGCTTCTCTGCACTTTAACGGAGTTTTGTGTTTTCAGAGTTGGTTTGGAAGGTTCCAGCCTGTTTGGGAGGCAGGTGGGGAGGGCTAAGGGGGATCTATAAATAACGTCTTACTTTGGAGCCAAGAGATTTGGAGTCTGATGTGGACATCTATGCGTGAAGCAGCGATCAGCTCCACAGAGGGCATGTTGAGCTAACCTTAAAGGAACTTCATGGCCAAAACAATGCAGAAGAAAAATCAGACTTGCTCTGTGGCTTCCCATGCAAAGTGGTTTTTTAATTAGATGTTAAATTATATGTTTTAGCTATAGGCTTGTCAGTATGTCTTAAAGTACTTACAGTGATGTCTCTGACTTTTGCCACGCTAGGGAAGGGGACATGGGGCTGCAAAGATGGCATTGAACATTGGTCTGTCCATGTGGAGATTGGCCTTCTGATTCCTGCACCCAGCACCTCCTCTGGGCTGGGGATGAGCTTCTGCTTAAATATGGCCTCGTTGTGTGGGGTATCACAAAATGTATTGGCATAGAATCACGTAGTGCTGTAGAGTACAGAATTAGGTGATGTTGTTAGACTCACCTGCTTTGTCTTAGATAGAAATTAAACTGATGTAAAAGGTGCTGCCAAATTGGGGAGCAGCCAGTAGGTTTGAACTCTTGCATAGGATCAGCAAAGCACAATGCGCTGTCTCTAATCATTAAGAAAGACATTATAAAGTCTGAGGACTTGATAAATTTCCTTTCAGTTTTTTTAAATTGTTCATAGTTGTGACATGTCCAGCAGTATTTTTTTTCTAGAATAAAAATATCCATAAACTTTTCCCAGCAGTTAAAGAACCTTTGAGTGAAACAACACTTTTGCTGCGAGGGGGAGGCTGAGGAGTGCAGAAGACAGAACCTTGTAGCATCAAAGTCATCTCTGTGCCCCAGCCATCCCTAAAGATTTGCGTGACTGTGGTGGCACCAGCTTCAGAGCACACACGCAGGTGAGGAGAGGCCGGGGGGGTTGGGGGGTGAGGGGTCATTTTCCAAATAGAAATTATAAAGCCAAAAATATGTGTAAACAAAGATCAATCTGACTAGTACTTCTAGGAAAGGAAAGTCCAGGGCCATGGATGAAACTAAAGGACTTGTGATTTTTTACAATAACAACATTTCTAAATTAATGGGTAGAATATGACAATAATTACAGACATATACAAAATAAAATTTTCACATTAATTTTCTTCTTAGTCTCTTTCAGAGTGCTAGTCACTAGCACAAAATTTCTACATTGTTCCACTCGTATTTGTAAGAAGAAAATAATTTGATTTTATGTTGGATCTAAGTAAATTTAACCTTGTGGAACAGAGTTTTCCTGTCAGATTACATTTGTATCCTAAAATTTACTTGCAGGGATTTACACATCTCCCCTTGTTATGCCATATGAGTGACAAGCACAGAATGTTTGGTTTATCCCCTTTAATAATTTATCTTTATTTTTATCTTTTCTGTGTCTGTACATAGCGTTCCTGGCCTGGCTCTTACACACTTAATACGTGAGTACAAGTACTGGTGGTGTCTAAGTGGTTTGTTGCTCTGCTGTGACATTTATTAGCAGGTGGCAAAACACATAGCCATGGTAGAAAATGTGTTCCTTGCAGAAATTATATGTTGCATCTCATCCAAACAGTCTGTCACCTTTTTTAGGTCAAAGAGGAGAGAGAAAAGTGAAGACAGGAGGTTTCTTTTTTGCATTTAGAAGCAACAATTTTACAATATGAATCTAAAATTTGAGCTGGAAGAAAGATCCACTTAAAGGAAGAATGGGTTTGGGAAGAGTTTTAATAGACAATAAATAACAAACGTGTATTTCACCTGGAGATCTTGTCAGGCACAATGGGCCTCCTCTTCTGTGTGTTTGCATCAGGCCAGGGCAAGAAGAAAACAACGCGAAAAGGAATTACCAAGGTAACTCTCAGCAAAGTTCTGGCAGGGTTAGATCCTACCGTCTCCAGTAGATGAGGTGTCCCAGTGGTGGTGACTGCAGTAAGCAGAGCAGTAGAAGAATTGCCCTGATGTGGGTCACTCACTTGAAAAATATATGCTCAAATTTGCATAAATGCTTAGTTCTCATTTAGGCATTTAAATGGAGTGGTACAAAATGCACCCCACAGCTGTGCCAGAAGAGATTTACTCTAACTTAAGCACAGAGACAAACAAATCCAGCGGATTCAGATTTGGTGACATAACGAGGGAGCCACACAGGCAGTTTAAAACTCATTAATTTCTTTCAGAGCCTGTCCTGGATCCCGCCCATCCGACCCTGAGAACTTGGCTGCTTTGTGGCACTCCGGCCAAGCCCCACGAGAGGCTGGATCTTCTGCCAGGATAAAGCCAGGGGCTCTATTTTTAGGCAGATGCCAGGAAGGTTTTTTGGAAACATATCACAGAGCAGCAATCATCGGAGCTGGGGAGCTGCCAAACAACCATTTACTAGCTCTCATCCCCCAGGCGTGTTGGACCAGCATGGCTCGCTGTCTGCTGGTTTTTGTCTTAGCAGAGGAAGGCAGAGCCCTCTGCTAGAGTTGGACCACTAGTCACTACGTAGCAGATCTCCTGAATGGCTGTGTCAAATTTAAAATTATTGTACTACAGTTATTCACCAGTGTATGTTACATCTGGAATCAGAGGTCGCTTTTCTTTTTTTACAAGGGGAAAACATTGTAAGTGAACCTGTAATTTTGAGTGCGCTAATTCCAAGACATTTGCAGATACTGAGTGGTTTCCTGGAATAACAGCCTCTCTCAAGAGAAACGTCAAACACATTTAATCAGCCACATTTAGAGCTCTGCAACATCTGCAAATGAATTATTAACGATCTCAAATGTTTTTGAATGATCCAAAAGTCAGGAATAACGTGGTTCTTCAGATAATCACCTCTGATTCAGGGCTTCTCCTTTCCACTTTGTGCACCTGCTGCTCTCTTGGAGTTCCTTGCAGCTTGGATAAACCTCTCTGGAGGCACTTGGGTGGCTGAACAAATTCAAGGTACAGTTGCCATCCAGCTGCGTCTGTACAGATTTATGCATCGGGCAGTAAATAGCTACTGACCAGCACCAGGTCAGTGCACCTTGTGGGGAGGTAAAGGATGCTCCAGGAACACAGTTCCTACATGGCAGCTTCACTGCATGTGACTCTTGTCCACAGAAGTCCTCCACACCCACCATACTATGTTTGATCTGAGTGATGGGAGACTGGTCTGGGTATGGTTTGCCTGAAAAAGCAGGTTTGAATCATGAATCTTCACGTTAGGTGGTAGCAAGGGGGACAGAATAAAGCTGTGAAGCAAAGCACACCTCAGGATGCCCAGGTTCCAGCCTTGGCTTGCCCTTTGCCATGTTAAGATAATCATAGATCGATCATGTTGCTTTGCCTTCAAAACAAGGTATCTTGTCAAGGGCTTTGAGAAATACTAATGACTGTCATATTATATGCAACTCATACCCCTTCCACTGCAATGTGGAAATACCCTTTTAGAAAAAAATAATTGCAACAGTCTAATTTCTTCAGATGAAGTAATGTGGTTACATTAATTTTTGAATCCATAAATGTTCTCGTTTAAGAGCCCCAGCTGACAAAATAATGGAGCCATCAAGATGCAGATGTAAACAAAACACTTGCAGTACCATGTGAATTAAGGCAAAGCTGAAGATACTGACTCTCGTGGATACCAATGCAGTGAATTCTGGTATGTATGCAAAGAACTCCTCAGGTCTTGAGGAAGGTGTTCAGCAGCTTGTTATATTCAGACCAAATGCAGAATTTCTGTTCAATCTGCTCGTTGGGGAGGGCCTTAAATATGAGGACACAATTAAGCTTACTGCAGACTTTAAGAGGGAGATGTGAGCAGAAGCATTTTTCTTTGCTGGAGAAAGGCCACTGATAAACAGAGAGTACAACCCAGCTGCATCTGGGATGCTGTCAAAAGAGGAATTAAAAATCTGATCCTTACTTTGCCTGAGTAAAAATTGCAGGGTGGTCACTTTGTTTTGTATATAATTATAATAATAAGGTTGATAGTGTATTTGTTATGGATTATGTATTCTGTGTGCATTATTAACAACATGACTGTCCCACTACACTAGTAAGGAAAACATAAACCACAGACAGATGAAAGCAGAAGCGGCTGTGGCTATTAAGAGCAATTAAGCACTACACAGCCTCTCTGCAGGGGGCCACTCTGGAGTGGTTTAATGGAGCAGATCTCATGTTATGATGTACATTTTGATAACATTGTCTTGCATATTCAGGTATAACTATCTGCTTTTCTGCAGGAGCAGAAAGGGTTGCATAGCAAGAAACAGCTATAGCTATCAAGAGGGTGCTGCCTATTTAATATCTGCTCATTTAATTTCATTTCAAAGTGGAGTTGGAGATTCATTTGTTAGCAATAAAGTTCTTCACAGGGAGATTAGCTATCTATTTTCTGTGGCTAGAATAGGAAAGGATATTGATGTCGCCTTGTAGCTTGAAATCAGCTTGAAACTTCCACGTAGTTCTGTTACACAATGTGCAGTTCTGTTTTTTCAAGCTCAATGTTTCTTTTCTTGTTTATGAAGATGAATCACAATATGGTTTGCACACCCCATGTGTGAGATGGTCTTCTAAGAAGTGATGTATTTACTCATACCAAGATTTGGATTTTCCGAAGCTTATTTTCTTCTTGTACACAGTCTCTGAAAGAACCTTCCCTCCTACGCATACGTTTGTATCTCTGTTTCTTTAGATCTGAAAACATTCTTGTATCCAGAATTTTCACTGATCTCTGCTTGGATAAGATCCTGGAGGCAGCATTTATGCCAAACTTCTCCTCGGGGCTTTGGTCAGCTCAGGAGCCCAGCGGAAGGGAGTGCTACAGGCTGTGGTAAGAGGGGAATGAAACTAAGGAACTTAAACCTCCCACCAGTCATGCTTAAACATGTTTCTTTTGTGTGGCATCTTTTCTAGGCTCTCCACGCCCCTTGTACGTTAGGTATATTATTGCCTGGTAGTATAAGCAAGGAACAGTGGTTGAAATGGGGACCTGTGAACCTCTGTTCTGTTGGTAGAATCATTATTATAAAAAAATGAGATTAACTAAAGAGGTAGGAACATTAGTAGCATGTTAAATTAACATATATGTTAATTTAAGCTTCATCTTTTGACCCAGTCAGCCTCTTACATTAACTTTCAAAAAACCCCAAAGCCCTCAAGCCCTAAACTCTACAGATTGATGGTTTTGTTTTCCACTTGAAAGAAATATCAAATGCCCTCTGAGCCGAGTCCCTTTGGAATGCTCTCAGGTTTGGGCACCTCTTGGGGCATTAGGGAAACTGCAGGTGCCCCATGTATCAGCCCAATGGAAAGAGGAGCACTGAGCTGTGGGGTGGGCTGGGTTGTGGCAGAGGCCATCCAGGCACAATTTTAGGACAAAGCAGAAGCAAAGCTTGGAACTTCAAAGCATGTTCATCTTTGTTTCCTGGGCTCTGAGATGAGCTGCTGGGATTCTGAACGGCTGCCTCCCGGCTGCCATAGCAACGTGTTGCTCAGCCCTGCATCGCAGGGGCAAGGGGGATGCTCCTCCCAGCCTGTGGCTCGGCAGCTGCTGGGAGGGAATGGAAAAGCTCCTTTTTAAAGCACCATTGTCTGTCACCATTGAAGGAAAGAAAGGCAGTTAAAGGGAAAACATGATTACTGTTGTCTTCACTGAGCTTTACCCGAGCCCTGTTAAAGATTTTTCATTATTTGGTCTTGGTATCATGATGGTGTTTGTCAAGTGTGTTTGTGTGTTTGTGACCACCACTGTGGAAGCTGTGAGTACCCAAAGCCCCACACAACCTCTGGCTGCTCTGCCCGGCAGCCGCATGCTGCAGCACGCACGTTGTGACCATGTCCAGGAGCTGAGATCCTTGTGCCTGGGAGGCTGCAGGAGCACAAGTCCTTCTGCGTGATGCAACCTCAACATCATGGAGCTCCTCGGTCCCTCAATGAGCTCAGCCACGGGACAGCAGGCAGCAGAGCCTGTGCAGCCAGCCTTTCCAAAAACTCTTTTCTTCTGGGAGAGATGTTCTGCAGTGATAAACAAACCACTCCTCACCTGATGCATGAAGGAAAGACCTGAAGTGGTGGGAAGAAGCCCTCGATACAACCAGGATACCCAGAGGCCTGCACAGCCAACTCTGTGACACCAAG
>BJBW01001478.1:0-99352 GCA_004320125.1 Scolopax mira | reverse complement strand
GAAAGAAAAAAAAGGAAAGAAAAAAAAGGAAAGAAAAAAAAAAAGAAAAAAGGAGAAAAGGCAAAAAGAAAAAAAAGACCCCAAAAATGAAAAGAAAAAAGGAATAAAAGACAAAAAAAAAAGGAAAAGAAAAAAAGGAAAAATAAAAAAATAACAAGGGAAAAAAGAGAAAAAGACAAAAGGAAATAGAAAAGAAAAAAAACACAAAAGAAAAAGAAAAAAGAAGACCAGGAAAAAAAAGGGAAAAAAAAGATAAAAAGAGGGGAGGAAAGAAAGAAAGAAAGAAGGAAAAAAGTTAAAAAAGAGGTGAAAAGAAAATAAAAGAGGCAGAGAGGGCACAGACGTGGGTACAAGGCCCTGCTTCCCAGCTCCCACGGCCGGGCAGAGGGAGGGTTGTTAAACTGACCAGTATTGTCGGGCTTGTAGGTGACAGCCAAGGCAGCGGTGGTGGCACACGGCCGGGCCTGTGGGACAGGGGAACAGCTGGGGCACGCAGGGACGGGAGGGGACTGTGAGCCAGACTGGGAGGTCTCACGGTGCCCAGGAGGAGCTGCCGACTGAGTGGATTTACTATTTTTTTTCTTAAAGCCTTTGAATGAGCCACAGTAGCGGGGCTCTGGCTTTGTGACAGGGCAGGGACAATTCACAGCATCCATGGCTTCTTCATCAGGGCTGGGAGGTCCAGGAGCTCCAGAGCATCCTGCTGTGGTCTGGGTGAGCCTGGCGGGGGGGGAAGGGGGGAAGAAGGGGGTAGGGAGGAGTGACACCCCTCCATTGTATACCTGAGACAGGCAGAAAAACTGAAGCAGGCTGGGCAGAGAGAAGGCAGCAGGATCCCCCCCCTCCAGAGCAGCCCCCTGGGCATAAGCACCCCACTCCTGCTGGGGTCTACCTCCACGGGCTCCTGGCTTTGACCCCACTTTCCTGGGTGTGGGTGCAGCCAGAGAGGGGGTGCCCACCCTCGGTACCCCTGCCAGGCACTGCTGGACAGGCCCTTGCCCGTCTGGTTCCCTTCTCAGTGCTCCACGGGCAAAAAAAAATAATAAAAAAAAGGCTGGTGCTCGCAGGCAAAGCTCAGTGGGGTGAGTAAATACCACGGTGCATAAATCAGAAAGCATAAAATGTAACACCGGGCTGCTTCGGCTGCTGCTCTGGGGTTTAGCTCCTTCCTTCTGCTTCCCTTCCCTTCCAGAAAGGTTGTTTTCACTTCAGCTTTTAAATCAGGACTCCTTTTCCCCCAAAATAAATCTTTCCTGACAATTTTGACCTTTTACGGCACAAAATGCAAAAAACTAGGATGAATGTGCCTTCTGAATCAATAAATGTTACAAAATTAAATTGTCGTAAGATCAGCAAGGTAGAAATAGTTGCGGCCATGAAGACAGAGCAAAGGACTATCCTTGCTGCATTTGCTGTAGTTGAAATGGAGATCTGGAAACCTCTCATCTCACCTCACGGGGCATTATGAGTAAAACACAGGGCTGGGTTTTGTGCTGAAACTCTTGAGCAGCAGCTTTATGCAGGCCCCAGATACAACCCAAAATGCTCGCTTTCATCACTGGATCCAGGAAGAAAAAAGTCAAAAGAGAAGTTCCATTAAGAACTGAAGAAGGGAACCAGAAAGGCATCGTCTGCAATAAGCAGAAAGCAAGGTCCAAACTCACCCTGAGCAGCTGGGAACTGTGTTTCTGAGCACCAGATCTCTGAATACCCACAGAACTCTCAGCTGCAGACATCATTGTTATCCCTCATACACCTTAGTCTGTGGAGAGAACAGTCATTGTGGTCAAAACAAAAACAACAACAACCAAAAACAAGGAGAAAAAAATGCTCAATTCAGATTTTCAGGATTTTTCTTGTGTCCCTCCAGGTATTTCTGTCATGAAATGTCATGCTGTGTGCTTTCTGCCACCAAATGGCTAACATTTATCTAGCAAATTCTTTCCCATGAAATCATCCTCCTGCCCCCATCCATCTATCCCTGATCTTCAGCGTCAGTGCGTATTATTTCAGACAACCCAGATTAATTGGCACATCAGCACGATTCCTTCCTCTGCTCCTTAACCGCTCACTTGAGATTTACAGCGTGTGAAGTCAGGCAGACACTTGGCTCAGGTCTCGGCCGTGGCTATTTTGGGTTCAGTGGATAAAATTTACCGAAGGGTATCCACAATTCAGCTGTCAATTTTACTCCACTTCAAGAAGCCTTGCCTGGACTTTGTGCTTATGATTCCTTGCATCCGCATGGTCCTTTAAGGAGGACCTTAGTGAATGTACTTCCCCCCCCCCCACCCCCCATTAGGAATATGGCACTCTTCTCCTCAGCGTGAGTCATGCAACAGAAAATTTGATCTGTGCTGTCATTAGAGGTTCCATGGCATTTTATAGAAGAGTAAGATGACATCACAGCAACTCAGAATTTTAGGAAATTGCATTAGAACTAGCTCAATATCAACTCTTTAACCAGAAGAGCTTGGTAATCTTGTTTTTCTGAGCACATTTTGGCCACACTGCATCCTTTTGTGGATCCTGGAACAGACCAATAATAAACATAATGGTTTCTCTGAATGGCCTGCCCTGTCACATGCTCTGCCCCACATCGGTATGCATCATGAGGAGCTAAAATGTCAATCAATCAACGCTGCATCTTGCATGCTAACATTGGGGTAAGTAAAGCTTCACAGAGATTTTTATTTCATTGCACGTTAGAAACTGAGGTGAGAGGACTCCAGCCACGGTGCTATGTCATACCCAGCTGGAAGATGACCATCCCTAAAGCTAATGGAGAAAGAAAAGTCAGACAACTTGACTCTGGGTGGTAGCGAGGTCTGACATGGGGCTTGGTGTCGTTGTCCTGGTGCCCAGTCCCCAGGACAGCACCGGCACTGGTGGGATGATTGTGGGAAGAACCACCCCTGTTGATGGACCGCGGTCTCCTGGTGAGACCCGGCTCCCACCACAGATGTCCAGCTGACGTGGGAGGTGCAGCAGGGACATTGGTGGCATGAGCATCCCAGCAGCAACGCACGGCAGCAGACGGCACGTTTGTCTGGCTGTGGTGGCTCTTTTCTAAACAACCAAAATAGTTTGCAGTTTGTGCAGATCACTTCAGCTCTAGCTCTCTCCTCCTCTAATTGGTGTCACCAAAAATCAGTACCGCTTAAAAATAAAGTGTCAATATTGATTATTCCCCCCCTTTTCCTCTGTTTCCAGTGGCAACTAAAAATAATTTACAATTCATTGCAGACATGGCAATTCTTGCAGAATAAGTGCCATTGTCACATTTAAAATTCAGTCTATATCTGACTTGAATATCTGCATTTATTCTGTATGTAATGAGAAGGGGGAGGTTTCCTTTCCTCAGAAAAAGTTCATCTGCCATCACAGATATAGATTCCTTTACATAATTTCAATTTTAAAATACTTGAACTCTGCTCATGTCCAACATTAGACTTGTTATTTTGTGCTCATTTTGTGTGCTTGAAAGATCAAACATATTTGTATGTAAATATTTTTGGCCTCCCTAAATTTAGTACATAATAAATGGCTCAAATTTCATTACCAAAGCTGTAAGGGGAGGGAAAAATATAACATTGTAAGGAAAAGTAAGGGCTTTGCAGTTTGTGCAGTTCTTTAAAGGCAAGGATGTCAAGGTAAGTACCTGGTGGCTGTAGATCACTGGGCTTTATTCCACGCTGGAATGAGATGAAGTAGGTTCACCACCAGCCTGACCGACACGCCTCCCTGAAGGTTTACTCCTCACTCTGTAGGGATGTTTCAAGAACAGATTTTTCTAAGAAAAAAAAAAGAAATTCTGAATTGTACTCAACATTTGCATGTTCAGGATTTCATGCTGCCTTCATTACAAAAAAAAAACATTACACAGATAGGGGAGCCTTAGGGCAAGACTCAGCTGCTGCCTCAGAAGCACAGGGGTATGTCCACCTTTGCACCCTGGGCACACTAACAGCCTTGTGAGTGTCACTATTTCAGTGCAAGCCTCTCGTGCCACAGGTGGGGTCTCCCCTACCCACCCAGGCTCTCCCTACACCTGAGGTTTCCTTGCCCTGGGGACAGAGCCTGGACTGAGGAGGTGGCCAAGCGGGCACAGCAGCCTCACTGAGGGCATCTCGCAGGCTCTCTCTACCTGCCTCCAGGAGCTACCAGGCCCAGCTGCTCAGCCTGAGGACACAGCTCACAGCCAACTCCAGTTGGTGGTGGTTGGTAATGGAAAACACTGCTCTGTACCTACAACAGCCCATCCTTCCTGCGCCAGGGATGGGGGGTCATCTGTGGCTCAGTTGTGCCATGCCTGCTTGGGAGTCCTGTCCCAGGGCTTTGTCCTCCCCTTTTCTCCAGTGACTGGGGAAAGAGCCCAGACCTGCAGCCTCACTGTTCCTGCCTTCCAGTCCAATGACCTACACTCGCTACAGGGCATGTCCAACCTGGGATAATTGGGGTCCACCACCATGTATCTCTCTGCTCACCAGCTCCGAGAAGGGCAGAGAAGCCTCCGCTGGAAGGAGTGTGTAAAAGCAGCAGATGAATCACCAGGGAAAGAGTTTACTGTTGTCCTTGTTCCAGTGCAGCCTCCAGTTTGAGTACCATGAACAGGAATAGCAAAACGCCAACAGATAAAGCAATATATGTCTTCTCATATACCCACCGGAGTATTTTTATCTTCAGGCCTCCCCCACATACATACTCACATATTTTCTTCTGTGGAGTTTCAAGGCTCTTCCCAAGCCTGTGACATCTGCTTACCAACATTTGGTGTAAAAATATCAATATCTGCTCTGCATAGCTGTTCTGAGTGCTACATTTACCAGCCAGTAAAGATCAAGAGTCTCCTGGGAGCTGGCTGGATCAAACTGTCATGATTTCAGTGCTGCTTTGCGTCAGACGGCAGAATTTAAAGTCAAAACACAGATAGTTTAGGGAGGAAGACAATGCAAAGCCCTGAGTCATAGCCTGCTGAGGGTGAGGAGAACAGATTAATAGACAGCAAACATGAATGAAACCAAACGGCTCATTTTAGTCACGCGGCTGCTTCTGAAACCTAAAATAGGATTTATTTTTAGTTGTTGAGCATGAAAAGAGGATTTCTTTGCACCTTGCCAAGGAGAAGTTGAGAAACAAGTTCTAATTAGCGTGGGACAGGCTCCCCTTTCCTTGACACCCAGAGGAGCCCAGCCACGGGGCTCGTGGGGCTCAGGGACATGTCGCTGCGTCACCCACGAGACTTCACATGACCCGGCAGCTTTCAGCGTCATTCGGATACAGAAGATGCAGCCCGTACTCCAGCCCCAGCCAACTTTCCCTTGCCAAAGTTGAGTTAAGAAAAAGCCCAATGGTTGTGTATAACCAGGTCGTATCTTTTTGCGGAGCTGCGCTGCTCCCCACTGCGGGGCCATGGGGGAAGGAGACATGGCTTGGCAGTGGGAGAAATTGCACAGGTTCACCCCAAATCATTGGAGATTACTTAACCAAAACCTCCGAGCCCTTCAGAGCAGCAGTGGCAACAACCACCAACAGCAGACAGCAAAACCAGTTTGCCTCCTGCTTTGCCACCTGGGAGCCACCTGCCCATGTCAAGGTCCTTGGCTAGTGTGAGGGTCCAACCTGGGGCGTTGGCCACCTTGGGGTTATTCGGGCCAGCCAAGATTGACCTTCAGTGATGTTTTTTTCATGAGAGAACACAGAGGTTTTACATAGGAGTGAAAAAGGTTGGCACACAAATCTGTACACATATTTATGTGATTTTTCATTTTAAATTAACACGTAGAAGTGATTTCACAGCTCTGCATAAGGTTACATACATTATTTACTCCTCAGCCAAATCAATTCAGCAATTCTGCTCTACAGAAACTTCATGATCTTGGGGCTAAGCCACCTCTATCCCTTACTTACATTAAAGCCTCATTAATTTTCACATTAATCACTTATAAACATGAAAAAGCTCAGTGATTTTGGATCTCCCTCTCTCTGGCAATAAACCCTCCATTTTGTTATCTGCTGCCTTGTCTGACAACACAGGATAGGTCTCCAGTGGCAAAATTGCCCCTCCAAAATTAGTGCTCCTGTTCTTACTCTTCTTTTTTTTTTCCCCTTTTATTTTTTCTTTCTGAGAATCCAACCATTCTCAGTGCTTCCCTTGCTTCATGGGGGCAAATTTTCTTCCATCCCCAAGCCATTATGGCAACGGGTGCTTTAGCAACACAGAGTACAAGAATCCACCCACTAAAACTAGGAGGGCAAGAAGCCATGCTTTGCTTCCTTTCCATAAAACATTACCACAATTTTCTTTTGCATTGTGTTTGCTAATATCATCAGTTTCAGCAGGGCCGTTACAGGCCACTTTTTTGTGGCCATAAGTTTGTCCTTCTTTGCTTAGTAAGTATGTGCTTACATAGGTTCCAACCATATTGCTATGGTAATTTATATAAATCTGGGTCAAAACCAAATTTAGCATTTGGTCATGAATGTGGCAAAAATAGAAAAGAGACTCAGTGCAAGGCACAGCACAGAGCCCAGAATTTCTTCCTGGGGACAACTTCTACCAAGAAGAGGGCAAAGATTTTGATTCAGTAGCTCATGTGGACAAGGCAGAACTGCTTCATGCCATGCCTGTTTTTTAAAATGTATACTAAATTAAAAGTGAATTCAATATAAAGATGAGTTATTGCATCAAAACAAGAGCACAAATCCATATCATCCCATGAGGTTATAGCTAGTAACATTTGCCATGACAGCATTAAAGCAGAGAGCTTACCTTTTTAGGGTTGAACTATACTCAACGTAGAATTTCAGGGAGAGTTGGCTGGCTTCAATGGCACCTTCACTGGTTTAGTGACTGCAGGGTCAAGGCAAGTCCAGAACTTCAGTGCAAAATGCAGAAGAGGTAGAGGGTTAGTCATTTACCCTCCGGCCTTGCACCAGCCCCCTGCCTGGCTCCGAGCAGCTGGGCTGTGGTCAGAGTGCCCCACGGCTCCCACAGCCCAGCAGAACTTCAACACGGCCCATTTATGAACTGGCAGAGATTTACCCTGGACAGTAAGGATTTAATGCCATCACCCAGGTACGCAGCAAGAGACAGAGAAATCAAGCAATGGGGTCTGGGAACAATGAGCTGCCACCCTGCATAACTGCACGTGGTCAAGCTGCCATGCTCCATCCAGCGTAGGATGGGGTGGGAGCTGGAGAGTGGGTGCAGCTGGGAACATGGCACAACTACTGAAAAGAATAAGAACACTGTTAACATCTATAATTTGCTTTTTCTTATCACACAATCCTGAAAAGGCCCCTTGGGATGGGCAGGCTGCTCCTTTCTCTCGCAAAAGTCAAAATGTAAGCAGTGACACTGTTTCCCCAAACGGGCTGCAATCTACATGACAACTAGTAACACCTCTGCAAGCTGGGAAGAACATTTGCTTGGACCTCCAAGCTGTTTTAGATAGCAGTCTTGTGTCTCTATCTCAGCTATCAGAGCCCTGACTGGCAAGTAAAATCCATATAATCAGGAGAAAATGCTGCGATTTTCCCCTAAGGCAAATACTTTCTGTCTGATACACCTTGCTGGTAAGTGCCTGAGATGGGCTGAGAGCCCTTCCCAGCCCTGAGGCTCCTCTCTGCTCTTCTTCCAAACCTTGGGCCAATCTACCCGGCCACCCACCCGTTTGGGTTGGATGGAAACCTGCTCCAAGCTGAGATACCACCACTGGGTCGAGGCAGATGAGTGCCAACCCACTGGCCGGCTCTTTTTTCAGGTAGGAAATTGGTGTTGGAACAAGTAAGTTGAGGAAGGGACAAATACCCAGCGAGACAGTAGCCCACACGCCGTCTTGTCTGAATATTAGTCCTCACAGCTCATGGCTACAGGCATCTTGCTGAGCAGCCCCAGCTTCAGCACAAGATAGGACTGGGTGAGGTAAGATCATTTTTTTTCTGCCTCACAATAAAGGAATTGAGCAAAAAATTGGATACATGTTGACAAGTAGATGGAGAGCACAGATTCTGCACCAGCAAAGATAAAATACACAGCCTCATTTATAAAATATTAAACATAAGCTATTTTTCCAATCGAATGAAATGTAAGCAGAGCAAACCATTTGTATCCAGGGGTCCCTGCAGGCGACAGAAGGCTTGTCCTGATAATAGCTGCTTGAGTGCTGGGCTAATAATTCAGATTTGATAGGACTTGCATCTGAAAGTAAACAGACACATTATTGCATCTCACCCCAAATCCACAGCATCCTTGGTCCAGAAATTTTCTCTCAGATACATTTAAAAATCAAGCATGAACGCTATGGACAGTGCCTGCTCCTGTCTTGTCAGCCAGAATCTGCACTGGGGCTGTGGCTGCAGGAAAGGCATTTCTCCAGCAGATTGGGACTGACTTATTGGCTTCCATTTGCAAGTGTTCACACCAAAAAAAGCCCTTTTATTTTCACACGGGGCCTTTCAACTGAGTGAGGAAAACCCACTTTTGTTGCCACATGCATCATGTGAGCATCGTGCCAATTGAGACAGTGTTTATTTTGTCTTGGCCTGATGGCAGCAACATGGATTTATGTGATGTTGGCTATCCTCGTTCCGCAGACTGAGCAGGCTTCCCAGGCACAGGGACACTGTGTAGGGCCAGAGCCAGGGCTGCTGGGGACACTGGGGTCTATGCATTTCTACCGCTAACGCTGTTTTTCTCCCTCTTCTATTTCACCAACTTAGCAAACTCTTTGCCTGTCCCTAAAACCAACCCGATTTTCAGTGATGATCTCCCCGGTACAAGGCAACGCGGTGGGGAAAGGTCTGGATCAGCACGGTACATTTTCCAGCTCTTACCTTTATTTTGAAGCCCCAGCGCTGCAAACTGTCACCCCAGGGCCATCCCTCCAGCAGCAGAGCTGCACACACAGGAAAGCACAGCCCTGGAGCTGCTCACAAATGCAAGCTGCATCCTCCAAGGACTCTGTGGCCATCTTCCAAAATACGGCAGGGATCATCTCATCTGTATCTACTGCTTTCAGTGTGATGCTGGACCCCACAGAAGGGTTCCGGTTCACCCAAAATAAATCGTTTGAGATTCAAGGCAAAAGCAATTCATTGCAGTTGTTTAAAATCAGGTCACAAAGCACAGCAGTGAATTACTGTCAGCCTCACCTAGGGCACGGCTTGCAGACGCTCCTGCATAGAAGAGGGGTCAACAGGGAGCTGTTTGGCTGGCTGTGGTTTTCCACTAGTGTATCTCAAAGCTGAATCAAAAGGACAGATACTACATCTGGCACCGGAGATCTTGTCTGAAGAACCAAATGGATTACTTGCCCATGCAGGGAGGTTTTCACCATCTGTTGCAGATGTAATATTGATGAGGTCCTCAATTTTACATAACTGTTTCACGATATTATTATACGACAACCAACCAAACAAAACCAAACGCAGCCCTCCTGGGTTGATGTTACTTGCTTTTAATCAGGAAGTCACGACCATATGCTTGTCTTCTCAGCTTCTCCTGATGTGCTGCTGCCTGTTGCACTGCACTTGTACTCAGCAACTCCTGTTGTACTGCTGCTTGGCTTCTCCCTCAGACTACGGCTGCAGGAACTTCCCACCTTGGGGGCCCTTTACACAAGGCCCCACTGGATGGTTTTCACCCAAGGTCCTTTTCTCATTCCTCATCCTCTCTTCTGCAAGGACCCTGCAGTGGCTGGTGGGTACGAACGTGGTCCTGTACAGGAGCAGTCATCCCTGAGCTCCTGCTAGGCATTGTGAAGGACGTATGGGGGTTTGTATGGAGGTTTTCCATACAGAACTGGAAAAAATGTGAAGGAAGAACTGCAATGTGTGAGAAGACACGGGAGGAATTGGGAAGAAAAAGAAACAGTTTGGTTGTCAGTGATGCAGCTGCAGCGCCTGAGCCAACCCAGCTGAGAAGACGCGTGTTCCTCTGGAGAGCACGGCCAGAGGCTCCGAGCTGGAAGGACCAGATGGTGCAGGAGCTGAGGCAGGAATATCAAGTCTCTCTTTCAGGGTCTGTGCCAAAGAGGTGGGACCAAAGGGTAATTAGGCTGATGAACAGTGACTTTATATGTAGGAAATGAGACTTACAAAATAAGAGAAATCTTAGGAAAAATGAGCTGAAGTGAGAAGCATAACAGAGCAAATCCCAGAACAATTAACCTGCAAGGGAAGCAGAAATACAGAACCTGCTCCTGAAAGTAAATCCATCCACACAACTGCACATTCTACCCACCAAGGACATATATGAATTACAGACATTCATTTGCTTTAAAAAAAAAAGCAGTAAAACAGTAGAGTTGGAAGTATATGCTTTGATTGTAATAAGAACAAATAAATTTGGAATATGCACAAAATGAAAAACACGCCTAAGTGCTTTGAGGAGCAGTCAGCGTTTGCTGAATGAGAGCCCTTAACCATGATTTTTAATTACTACTGACAATTCCTAATGCTAAGTTTATGCTGTTATTTCTCACAGCTGCTTAGGCAGGCAGAGCTCAGAGACCATCTATCGACAGTCGGCAGCACCGAGACAGCCCCAACTTGGAAACCAAAAAGAACTGCAGAGGCTTTTCTGTGCCAGTGGCATCAGACAAAAGCAACCCAAACCTCCCTTTTATAATCATTACAAACAAGTGCAACCGCTTCTTTTACCGAACAAATGACACTTTGGGAGAAATGACCCCAAGAAACAAACAAACAGATGATGATTTTCAGGCAAACAGATCACGAAGCAAGCCTGCAAATCGGATTGCTGCATTGAAAGTAACATCTACCAGGGTGCCAACAATCTACTGATAAATGCAGTGTCTTCCCATATTATCTGAAGACTATTCTGACCTCCGAAGAAGCTGTTGAATTCATACTTTTGTATTGTGCTGATCTAAGACCTAAATTCATAAAGCAACATGAATTTTAATAATGCTGAGCAAGTCTCACCTGACATATCAGCTGCATTAGCTTAAAAAAGATGGATCGTCAAATACCATAGCAAATACCCACATGTGCAAAAAATTATACGCACCCCAAAGGGGTTGTTTTATCAGCTTTTTTTTTTTTCAGACAGAAAAGCAAAGCAATTCAGCTATGTAATTTTCTAAGTTCCTGAATCCTTGGATACTGCAGACAAAAGTTCTGAGAAAACCCTGTCTCTCAATGAGATCTCAAAGTACTTCTAGTGTTGTAAATTGTTCCTCTCCATAATGTATTTACAAGTGTCTTGTGAACACAGAGATGTATTACAAAGTTGTTGCTATTCCTACACATTCCTTCTGCCTTATTTAGAGTCTACCAACAGCCCTTAAGAAACTGGGACAGCTGTGGTATAAAAACAAATCCACAAATCCAACTCTAAAAGAGCACCCTAGAAAGAACCAGAAGTCCTTGTTTTTCTGGGTTATAGCAAGTATGTCCTCTCCATTGTACAGACAGAGAGAGTAGGCAGGATTATAATTAAGAACAAGTGTGGGGGGGTATAGTAATGTTTCACAGACCACCTTAATGCTGACACTTCCTAGCATCTGTTTTCTCCACAATCTTAACTTTTCTTCATCGTGTCTTTGTAGTATTTTCTACTGTGTTTAACAGAATGAAGCAGAATCTGCTGTGAATTATATTCCAGTATTGCTGTACAAGGATTATGCCATTATACTAGTCTGTAAGAACATACATAATCTTTTAGTCTCCTTTTCTTCTGGTCTGACTTCGATCAGATTAAAGAACAGAACCTACATGCCTGTCCTGCTGTTTCTTTCTGATTTGAAGCGCTTACCAGTGTCCTACTACAATATGGCATGTCTTCCTACAGAAGGACTTGCAGAGAAGAGAGGAGAAGAGTGGCTTTCATTGCACTTTTCTTACCAACCTTTCCATGACTTTCCTGTAGACCTTCTTGTGAGCAGTCCAGGGCATAAGTCAAAGTCTCGGTGGCCTAGCTGCTGATTCACAGTACCTCTGGGACCATCCTATTAATGTTATAAGAACAAAAGTTTTTTAAGATATTTGACAACATATTTTACCTTGAGACATTTTGAATGCATCAAAACCTTCACAGAAAAGTTGCGTTACAGATACAAGAACGTTTCCTTGACCAACTGTTTGTTGTTCTCCACTGCAATACTGAAATATTTTAAGGAGGTTTGCTTACAACTCAAGAAAATGAAAAATAAATAAATAAGAAAAAAGGAAAGATTGTCATCAGAATCAAAGATTTTGCAATTGATGCAATTGGTGGATCTTCATGGCCTCCTGCACTATTTTAAAGCCTAGATTAAAGTTGCACAAGGCAGAAGCAGAAAGACAGCTAACATGCAAGACTGAAGAGTGAAACAGAAGTTTCTAAGGCATAAGTGTTCACTTTCCTCCTGACGCATTGTCGGCAGAGCATTAGTCAGACAGGCAGAGTTTTCCTCTAATATAGGTATATTAGCATGCAGTGCCTGACCACATTTTGATTTGAAGCTAAGTGAGGCAGGCTCACTTGCTTCTCTCCAACAAGTCAGACTGATGCATTCTCCCAAGAATCATGCCTTACAGAAAAATAACCATGAAATATTAATCATTTCCTATTTACAGCTACAGCTGTCACAAATGATGTAGCGCTCTCATGTACAACCTCCTGCTGAAAAAGCACATAAGGAAGGCAGCAAATGTTGTCTCCTTCCCAGGCAGAGACGAAGCCTGGGCTGAAGGTGTGCTGCAGCCTGGCCTCGCTGGTGGCTGCCCACAGGAGCAGGGACAGTCCCCAAGCCCCACTGGCACAGCTCGACTTGCCTCAACCCACCCGTGGAGGCACTAACAAGCCCATACCAAGTCACCCCTTAATCACTACCATGCTGCTTGTATGTTCAGCCCCATCTTCCTGTACCAAAGGGTCCCCTACTTACAACCAAGCAAATGCTGTCAAAAAGAACTCGCAAAGCTGTGTCTGCAGACAAGGAGCTGACTGTCATACAGACTGGGGAACACTCCCATTCCTTGCCAGCAATGAACAAACATCGAGAGGAACGCTGTAAGGAAGAAGAAAGCACAGCAAAAGGGTTTTCATCAGGGTTCATGCTCAGAGCACACATACTGCAAGCTTGTTGTGAAAGCTCCATGTGCATTTGGAAACTGCTCATTCATGGATCAGACTCAATGCCCCGTGACTTGCAAGGCCTGTCATTCAGCCAAAATAGCAAATAATGAGAAATAATTTCTGTGAATAGCTGATAGGCAATCCAGAGCATGAAACCTATTTGCATAAAGCAGTCATTGTCATTTCACACACGCAGGTCTCCGGCAGTCAAAACCACACAGTAGATCATTCAGGGACTGAGGGAAAGAAATTAAATCAGTTGTTTGCTACAAATAACTCACCCAGTTGTATCTGACATGGCACTGCCTCATTACTGGATATTTCAATGCTCCAGGCTGTGACCTATAGCCAGGATCCCAGGACATAAATCCCTGTGCAGCATTTAAGATACACTCTTTGCTGTTACATGCTGCTGCAAATGGGCTGGGAAAATCAAAGGGGGGGGAAAAGTGCTCCCAAACTAAAGGTAATGTTCATCAGATGGAATTAGGTGATCCAGATCACAAGAAATGCACTGAATATCTGTAATTGTGAGACTTCTGGTTTCAATGACCATCTTTGTCTACTACCAAATACACTTTCAGTCACCCAATACAGCAATCAGTTCACCCTGTCACTGAAAATAAATCAGATGATGCAGATTTCCAGACACAATGACCGCTTGCTATTTCCAAAGTGAGATGATAATGGGGCTCCAGGTTCTGCTCCTTTTTTTGCTGGTGAGGAGAGTGCAGCAGTGGTCAGTCTGTTGTGTTACCACTCCGGCTGGAGGGGCTGCATGGGCACCCAGAGACCAATCTGGGTGGAAAAGAGAGTATTCTGTCACTATTGCACTGTATCTGAAGGCACATCCATGCAAAGCTGTGGGTTTTCTCTTTCCACAATCGGTTGCATTTTGCTTTGGGTTGAGCCACCCAAGGCTGGCCCTGTGGGTTAAGAGGGCAGCCACGAGCCTGCCTTCCCCCATCGGCCATGGATTTCCTGCAGGGAGTTCAGCAGCTCACTGGCCCTCTCTGTTCCTTGTGTGTTTCTCTGCAGAACAGACAGGTTTCCCTGCCCACCACACCATTGCGATGCAAGACTGTATATAGACTTTACTATATAAAAAATAATAAAATTTTCATTAGGTTTTGAGGAGGGGTAGGAAGGAAAACAGCTCAGGATAGAAAAGTATTCAAAAAAACCCACAAAAAAAAAAAAGAAAAAAAGAAATATGACAGAATAGCCTCCTGTAGTGTGCCTTAAAAGTTTTCTATAGTTTTATACAGAAGTTGCCTACAAAAATTTCTGTGCTCTGTAGCATTGTGGCATTAAGGTTTGTTCTAGCTCTGAAGCATGATGAATGTAAAGCCATTTAAAATATGTCAGTTTACAGTCTAGCTAAAGAACTTCTGATAACCTCGTATGACAGGCTTTACATTTTAAGCTATACCATTAAACTCAAATGTCGAGAACAAAAAGGCCAGGTTCAGCTATTCAGAGCAGGGCATCTTTTTCTCCTGATGTGCCATACAGTTAAAGGCACCAACGCTGTAACGAATATTAAGAAATCTGTCACGAGCTGTCATCTGGTTGGAAAGAACAAACCCCCCAGGGCTCGCTGTTGACAGCACTGAAAGAAACAGCCTCACCTGGAACCACATATTAATTCATCCCGCTGAACGCTTCAGTGTGCAGCCCTTACACTTCAGATGTGGTCGACAGGCTACTTTTTGCACTAATTAAAGGATGGTAAAATGAGATCAGCCACTCCTTATTGCCTGTCTTACATTTTAGGTTTGCAACAGTTTTCAAGCACAGCTAGGGATGGCAAAATATTAACCAAGAAAAAGCCAAAAAAAAAAAAAATAAGAATTCAATAAATTCTAGATTGGTTGCCATTTATTTCCGCATTCTATCAGCTAGAATTTCATGTGACATTTTTTTACTCACAATTCACAGAGCTGAAGCACCTCTTGACCTAATGAATATCTGCACTTTCAGATGTTTCTTCCCCTAATTTAACGCATTTATGGAAATTTGATTCCTGCAGGCAGGTACACTGTGTATTCGCCAAGCATGGTGCTAACACAGCTCTGTGGATGCTGAACCAGAGCAGGCCCATCTGCCCTGGAGCGCATGGAGCTGGGTAGGAGCAGGTCCCAGCATTCTCTCAGGTGCTTGTGTCCCCCTCACTCATCACCAGGGTATCTGAGCTTCCTCCCCTCCCTGCTGCAGGAGAGGACTTCACAAATAGCTGTGGCTTCACAGAGAGTCTAAGCCCAAGGTACCTGAGGTACCCGTGTGGAATGTCTGCAGGGACCCAGAACTGATCCTAGTCCACAGAAGCATCTTAGCCTCCAGAGCACCCTTCACCCTAAATCCACATATTCCCCCAGGATGCACTATTTTCTATTACATTTCAGTACCAAAGCAAGGTAGAACCTGTCTGAAGCACAAACTCTGCTACAGAGACAAAACCGCACAGCTCCTTAAAATCATGATGCCTTCAGCTACGCACAAAACCTGAATCAGAAAGGTACAAAAAATCCCAAGCATTCCCCCAGTGGCAACCAGATTCGCCCACACATGTTACTTTGCTGTGGCCCTACTGCCCACAAAAATGCCACCTTAAGTTTGTTTCTCTTAAAAACACACTATTAAGTCCCAGCATCTCAACTCTGAAAACTCCCTCTAGAAACAGGCCAAAGAGAAAACAGAAATCTAGCATCTGGCCAAGGCAGAGCACACGGTGTGAACACTCACTGCCCCATGGCGTGCCCATCAGTGCTGAGCAGTGCCAGTGATCTGATTTCTAATCCCTGTGAGCAAGCAGGGGGAGAGGAGCCAAGAGGCAGAGGTGTCCCCTTCACCACTGCTCAGTGTAGAGCCTGGGGCACCGGTGCTTCAGCCCTGTCCCTCCTTCAGAGCACCCCGTGCTGGACTTTTTAGTACATGGCAACAAAGATGATTAAGGGATTGGAGCATCTCCCTTATGAGGA
The DNA here is from genome assembly GCA_004320125.1 of Scolopax mira. Lineage (NCBI taxonomy): Eukaryota > Metazoa > Chordata > Aves > Charadriiformes > Scolopacidae > Scolopax > Scolopax mira. The sequence continues at coordinate 83,284 of BJBW01001478.1, read as the reverse complement.
AAGGCTGAGGGAACTGTGACTCTTCAGCCTGGAGAAGAGAAGGCTGAGGGGAGACNNGAGGGGAGACCTTATCAATACTTATAAGTATCTAAAGGACAGTTTGAGGGACGATAGAGCTGGACTCTTTTCAGTGGTTCCCAGTGACAGGATGAGAGGTAACGGGCACAACCTGGAACATGGGAAGTTCCACTCAAATATGAGGAAGAACTTCTTCATGGTGAGGGTGCCGGAGCCCTGGAACAGGCTGCCCAGGGAGGGTGTGGAGTCCCCTTCCCTGGAGATCTTCAAGCCCCACCTGGATGCAGCCCTGAATGATGTGCTCTGGGCCACCCTGCTTTGGCAGGGGAGTTGGACTGGATGATCTCTAGAGGACCCTTCCAACTCTGACAATTCTGTGATTCCGTGGCACTTATGTTACGGTTTCCCAGGCTGGTCTCTGCCCGGAAAGGAAATTGGAAGCCCAAGAAGAGGATTGCTTGTCCATAGCCAAACCACCCCAATGCGTGTGGTGAACGCCAGGAGTGGCACAAAGCTGGGCTAACAAGACATGCTGTCCCCACTGCGTGACACACTGGCTAGCACAAGGGAAGATAAATGGGTATTTCCTCTTAAAAGCACCAACAGAAATCGTATTTCAGACAAGTCGAATCCATCCATTCTAGAAAAATGCCAAAACATCCCAGTCCGCAAACTCCATCTACTTACTAAGTGATAGAAGAAAGCTCAGATACCGGTGGCACAAGTTTCTTTTTGCTGCTGGCGAGTTAAGAAAGCATTTAAGTTCAAAACAGCAGTAAATAATCTGCCTAATAATTCAGAACTATCTGTTTTGGTTTGTGCCTGTGTTACAGTACTAATCTCCCCTGAGATCTCTCGGTGGCACGGAGACTCCTGCGAAAAGCAGTAGTGCAAAACACCACATGGCCCACAGTCAGCTTGTTCATCACACGGGCTGCTCTCTGGAGCTGAAAGTCTTAAAGGCATCAGGAGAAGACAGGTGGGAAACAAGATCCCCAGCAGTTTCTGTATTTGCCTGATAGGAGGACACATAATACCACCGAATAAGGACAGATTAGGAAACGTGGGCACTGTATTCAGATATGTAATAAATAAATCAGAAAGGCTGGTTTTGTGACATGTTGTCACCTGGGTTGATCCTAATGCCTTGCAGGTCTCTGCCAGGGTCACAGAGTTAACCCGCCGCCAAACGAGAGGAGAGCACAATCTCAACAGCACCAAATACAACATATTTCTAGCTCAGATAGTTGTCTCCAGTAACGACAGCAGATACACAAGGAAGCTGGGGATGATGCTGCACAAAGGTTAATGTGTACACAGCGGTGTTCTCAGCAGTCAACAGCCCCAACCTACTTGAGAGCTACCAGAAATGAGGGCCAATAGTCAGAGAAACTAATTGCTGCTGCTGGAACAGTGTGAGGGGGAGAGGTGAAACCCAAACTGTTTCTTGCTGCGGGGAAATTCTTGCCTTTATTACCAGCTAATTTAACAGAGAGAGGCCATTGCAATTTAAAATCCTCTATCCATGCCTTGACCTCTGTTCCCATGTGAGGTTTTCCCCCACCCCTGCAACTCAAAGTGTTCAATCAAGCAGCAGCCTGAGCACTAGAAAGCCACCCTTGTGGGAATAAGACACCACTAAAACCAGAGGGCTGGGCTCATCTCGTCTACCACCCGCTGGAGCCTGGAGTGCAATGGTCTTCCCAGGCTGCTTTCAAAGGATGGCAAACCAGGGCAGGGCAGCCCACCCAAAGGTATGTTCAAGAGATGTAATGAATGACCCATCAGAATTGCTCCTCTCACTGTATCCCTAGATGGCTAGACTGACTCCACAGCCAATTTTTAAGACAGCCCAGGCTGCATGAGCTGAACACCATCCAAACTGATCACATTTGAAAAATATATCAGTCCAAGGGCTGGAACATGTTAGCAGCACCATATGAAAAATTTCTGCACTGTAGTATCTGCAAAAGGGTGACACCAGGTGAAACCAAACACACCCACCACAGCCACACATTCCTGCTTAGCAACTCCTGCTGAATTTCAGGCACCTCTCAAAGAAGAAAACTGAAATTTTTCAGCCCATCAACCTCAACCTAATTATTAATTAAAAGGAGTGTTTTCAGCTTGACATGGTCTTTATAATATCCCTGTTGTGTTGGAAGGAGATGAGAGGTGAGGAACTTCCCTAACTACTGTTGCTACCAAACTCTGCTTTAAGGTATCCTGTGCAAGAGCAATGTCAATACATGGACTCAGTCTTTAAACCTTGCAGAAGTTTTAGAAATACTTGAGCCCATATGAAGAAATACCAGTGGCAGCACTAACCACCATCACCCCAAAATTTTTTTTAATTACTTGTTACTCCATTTTTAGTGTATTTATATGATCCTTTCTTTGCAATAATTGCATGTCATGCTCTGGAAGAATGACTTTTTACTTAGTAATAGCCTTCAGTAACTAATGGCAAGATGGTCCTTCATTTGACATTGATGATGAATAAATAAATACATCTAGTAGTTAGAGATATAAGAGTAGTTTCTTAATATTCAATTATTGTCCAGAAAGATGCCTCAGGAGGGCTTCCACACAAATATTGGGCAGCACTGGGAAAGGGTTAATCATCTTTCACGAGTCGCTAAGCAACAGGACTCTGCTCTTATAGCATGTTTTGCCAGCCAGAGCTGTGGCAATGATGCAACCTTTCTACATCTTACCCAGAGTTTTCAGAAAACTTGTCTGCAAGAACAGCAAACCCCTAGGCTGCTCACACGTTTAAATTCAGCTCCTGATAGTTATTAGTTTTCAAATTGCTTTGGAATTTTCTGTTTCAAAACATACATTGTATTTTAATATGATTTAAACAATGGAAAAGAGAACAAACTAAAATGCAGCTATAGAACTAAAACCAAAACTCAATATCCAGTAATATTCAACACACTACTACTAAGCCCCTTCCTGAGATGTCTCAAATACAACCAGTAAAAGCAAATTTTGCAGAAATTCAAAAGCCAGGTTCAGATTCCAGGCATGGCCTTTCTCCTTCCCAGAGGGAGGGAGAGCCACAAGGAGGGTACCAACAGCTCCAAGGAGATACCACCCAAACCACACCGAGTCTGCATCAATCATCAGGGCTACTGAGATCTGATAATTCATAAGTCAGTCTCAGTTATACGTGCTTATCTGACCATACTTATCTTATAAACATTTTAAACAGGAGAGAAGGATGCATCCTATAATGAGTAGAGCCAGATAAAAGGTATTTAAATATCCATGAGCTCTGTGGGAAACAGATTTGCAGCCTTTGAGAGCTAATTGTCAGAGACTTGCTTCTTGAAGACTTTAGGAACATTAAAACTTGCATGTGAACATTGACATCGTTTTGGACAGAGCACATGTAAACCAAGCACATGTGTCAATCCTTGCTCAGCTTTCAGTCACTTAGTCTTAGCCAACGTCTATGAAACAGCACAAATAAAATCTTTGTGTTGCCAGCATTTTCTCGCAAAAACTACTAATCATATTTTACGGAGCCAGGTTTTGCTTTGTTTTCCCCTAATTTCTTATCTGTCTCACATAATGGCCTGCTTATGGTAATATTCTGCTCTGCGTGTGTATTCCGGGGGGGTGTATCAACTCACTGGGTAACTCAGTCTCAGCACAAGCTCCAGCCACTGCCACCATCAGCCACTGCCACCATCAGCCACTGCTGTGCCCTAGGTTAGACACGAGCACCAGGAGCACAGGACTAGGAAGGCAGCAGCTCTGTAGCTGGTCCAACCCTCTTTTGGTCACTCCAAATGTTCACTAGATGGTAACAAAAGCCCAGAATAGTTTCTTTTGACAAGAGCTGGGTTGATGAGTGCTGTCAAGTCAACAGCTCTCATGACTAGGGTCTCTGGGAGCAGAAGGGACCTCCACATAAAGTAGGTCTCTCTGTAATACGTTTGCCTTCTGACAGGTTGCTCTGGGCAGGCTGGGAGGTCTCCTTCACAATTACTGGCACTAAATGCAAGCTCTGAGTGCAGCAATGTTACATCGTATCACATCACTACACAATGATTATATTTATTAGATAACCAAAACACAAGAAAAAAGATGAAAGGGTATGAATTTTGGGGTTTGGCTACCCTAAATTAACCCTTTTGAGTGAAGAAGTGAAGAAAGAAAGAAAAAATAATATCCTTAGCAGAAGTGTTGTGTCTATTTTGTAATAAACTGCATTTGCTTTTAAAACACCTTGGATCCCTTGCCCAAGTGGATTGGCTTGCCTGGGCCAGAAGGAGAGGCTGAGCTGGCTCAGTCCTAAGGCCACCTCGGCTCCTGGGCTGACAGCTGGGGCAGGGGGGCTGGTGGGACCCAGCCAATGTGAGCACCACGAAACCCCACAGCAGAGACACGCTGGTGGGAAGCGGGCAGCATTTCTGGAAGCAGAACCAGCCTTTAAAAAGAAGATGACAAAGACAGAGCCAGAGGAAACCTGCCAAACTGGCAGGGCGGAGGTGTTCCAGGGCCATTCTCCTCCAGCTCCTGCTCCTGTATGTAAACTATGGCTAGGCACAGCCAGGAGAGCTAGGTCAAGGTCCTTCCTGGACTGTACGCCTGAACTTGGTAATTGACTATGTTATTACAGTCAGTTTTTAAATGGTATTTTTAATCCAGATCTGAGTTCTGGTCTGCTCTGGAAACAAGTCCCAGCTACGAAACAGAATTTCAGCTCTAGCCTGGATTTGAACCCCTTTGAGGTCCCTGTGTTTGTGGCTCAGTCCTTTTCTAGGGGTGACCTAGTGAGCAAAGAAAGTCTGTACATTTTTAAGCCATGCTTTCAAACACGCTTGCTAAATCTCTATTTCAACACAGTTTGTGGTGTTTTGGAGGAAGTGACAAGCCCCCATATCTTAAGTGCCTCCTTCTACATCTAAAGTTAGATAAAACACTAAGTACTCAGGAATCCATTCAGATTTTTTTCATGTAGTTTTTAGTAATAAGGATGGACAGTGACTCAGTAGCCAAGGAGAGGAAATAAGTCATGAAGCAGCATATCTCTTTACTGAGCTGGAGTGTCCTACGTTGAGCCAGGGCCTCGGAATGCCAAAGTGATTGGATTATGTTTCTTCCGTATTTTCTGAAAAGAGCTAATGAGATAAAGCTGGAGGGGAGAGCTCTGAATGCTGCCCTTGGAAAGGCAGGGCTCGCCACAAGCTGCCAGGGCTACCTTTTCACACAGGAGTAAGTAGCCTCCATTGGTGACATTCTGCTGGTGCCACCAGCTTGCTTAAAACTACAGAAAATAGAGCTGGAACGGACCTCTGGAGGTCATATGGTCCTCCTCCTTTCTGCACAGTATTATTTGAAATAATTAATTAATATCATCTGAATGATTTCTTTAGGACCAGAAAGAGCATGCAGACATCCTGAAAAACACAGGAAATCTCAAATAATGCTCTCTCTCATAAGGCATGTAGGTCATTCCTCTCCACCCCCTGCCAAGCATGTTATAATACAGACAGCCAAGAATTTCAGCCATAATCATTTCTTATATTCTGAAAAAAAAAAACCGAAGCAAAACTGACAACAGCACACATTTACTCAAGAACAGTTAGTCTTGTTGTGACCAATTAATCCACCTGTATTCTTTCTAGCCTCCTTACCCATGCTTCACAGTCAGGCTCGTGTTTTAGCATCCAGATCAGATCTGCTTTAGCTCACATTTCCACAGAATCCAACAAAAGCTCTCTCTGCTGGGGGAGGCGGCTCAGAATATATCAAGCTCTTCTAGTGCAGTTGCTTCCAGTCATCTTCCTCGGAAAACTTTCCCCAGGAAGGACTGGGATAACCTGTCACCTGCCAGCTTAGCTTAGTTTAAAGGATGACAATTGAAGATACAGAAAACTAGTAAGTTGAAATGCTGACTGATTTTTTTGAGGGGGAAAAAAGGGCCATTTTTTCAGCAGCTCTAAATTCTCCTAACCTTGTACTTTGTTACTATACTTATCAATCCACATATAGCCACATTTGATATTTATGTATAGTCAGGCTCCATTTAGCCAGGGAAATGCCACTACATGGAAGGAAGCCATCTGTTCCAAAACAATCAGGTTGACCTTGTTTTCCAGTAGGCTGGTATCTAAAAGAAAGGCACGTCTGTGTCTCTCTGAGGAGACAAAGTGCCATACTCTCAAAATGCAGGACAGCTTCACGGGGACACTCAGAATGCCTGCCACAATGCATGGAGGGATGCTGCTAGTGACAGGCAAGATCAGGCTGCCAGAGCAGGGGGTGCAACAGGTACAACAGGGGGTGCAAAAGGTTCCATCTTTATAAGCATCTATTTCAGCTGATTCTGAGGATGTACCTATGAAGACAGGCTGAGAGAGTTGTGGTTGTTCAGCCTGAAGAAAAGAAGGCTCCAGAGAGACCTTATAGCAGCCTTCTAGTACCTGAAGGGGGTTCCAGGAGAGATGGGGAGGGACTCTTTATCAGGGAGTGGAGCAATAGGATGAGGGGTAATGGTTCTAAACCGAAAGAGGGTAGATTTAGACTAGATATTAGGAAGAAATTCTTTACTCTGTGGGTGATGAGACACTAGAACAGGCTGCTCAGGGATTTTGTGGATGCCCTATCTCTGGAGGTCCAGGGCCAGGCTGGATGGGACTTTGAGCAACCTGGTCTAGTTGGAGGTATCTCTACCCAGGGCAGGGGGGTTAGAACTAGATGATCTTTAAGGTCCCTTCCAACACAAACCATTCTATGATTCTGTGATGCCTGCCAGCCACTTTTGAGAATGGGACAGTAGTTAATAACTGCATCAAAATCAGAATAACTGCACCTACTCTTCTGCCTTTGGAACCATACCTGTGAGAACAGCTTGTGGCCTATGTTGGAGTCATCTGATGTGTTGGCTTACATGGGACATACAGCCTGTGTCACGGTATTGGATCAAGGCTGGAAGCTGGAAGAGAAACTTATTCCTGACCTTAGAAGAAAACAAACCTATCCTGCAGGCATGGGAGAACAAGCATCTTTTAAAAGTTTTAAACTTGTTAATTTAACTTTAGAAACTATTCTTTTTCTTATATAAGAAACAAAGAGGAGAAATATCACAATCCAATCGTTGAGTACTCTGTCAATAATTAATAATGACACATCTAAGGTAATAAGCTATGGCATTACAAGAACTCCCTAATGCTTTGCCAAGTGAGTAAGACACTGACTGCAACCTTAGAGAGAGCCATCAGGTTCCAGGGTCCAGGAGTAGACGAGCTCTCCCAAGCACAAATCGAGAGGCCACCAGCAAGGGAAGAGATCTGATTATTTGACCAGCAACCAGTTCTGTTTTTTCCTACCCCACAACCCTCTCATCGCTAACGAGCCCTGAAGCAGGCAAGCAGACAGGCTTATGCTTGATGAGAGAGCCTGAGGGAGGGAACACCCACCCTTTAATGTCCTAGGGCTGATGCTCACCCCTGGATACTGGCCCCAGACAATTTATGTCAAAACCCACCGGCCAATTTCTGGTTACTGGCTAGTGAAAGGTTCCAGAGCCCACCGTTTAATTGCAGATGGCTTTGGTCCCTGGTGTTAATCTTTCTCCAATTATTATTTTCCCAGACAAACTCACACTTTTTTTGCTGGGTACAGAGAGCAAGATATTAAATGGCTGGCTGAATCAGTTATTATATTTTAAAAAAACCACAAACCCAAACCCCTATGCTTGCTTTGCAATTAGGAGTAAAAAAACGTGGCTGGAGAAGAGGGAAAATTCTAGCCCTTCCTAGAGAGAACACCTCCAGCTGTAGAAATGCTGGAGCAAAGGCCAGCATTGGCCAGCTGGCCAAAGGCAAGCTTCATCCACATGGTGAGGCCTCCAGGAGAGAGAGATCAGAGGGTCCGAAGTGCTCAGGACTATGTCCAGGCTTAGGCCTGGACAATCAATTTGTGTTACTGATTGCTTCTCCGTTCTGCAATGTACCTCACATACCACCAGCTTCTCCGGGTGGCTTTTAATAACCTCATCAGGCTTTAGTGCTTTCTTGCATCCACATCTTTCTGGAAATCCTTTTCTTTTTTTAATATGATATTTGACTACACAATGCATCTGATCTCTCAGGGAACAATAACTCTTCAGTAGGACCCTTTTTAATGAGCAACTGGAAAAAGCATCTTTTGTAGAATCAACATTTGACGAGGCCTCAGAAACAGTGTTCTTTTTAGATTTTAACTGCTTTTCTCCTTTTGATTTTATTTCATTCCTATACTTCATAAGTTCCTGTTCAATTTCCTCTATCTTCAACATTCCTCATATTTTCAATAGCAACTTTGCTATGACCTTCATTGTTATTGTGTACCACACAAAATATGCTCCATCTGCGAGCAACACAATTTGCTTTGCTGATACCTTTTCCCCTGCTGGTATAAATAACCTCCCAGAGGTGTGATATTCAAACTGGGCTCTATCCCACATCCCAGACTCAGTGTCTCATGACACTGAAGAACTGAAATCTCACAATATCTGGAGTTAGGTATACTTATAATGTCCTTAATTTATTATAATCACAGCTTTCAATATTAAAGTTTCTCCAGGTCTTAAAATTAATAGGAACTCGAACGTAGAGCTTCTGAGCTCAAAGGCTCAGAAGGCAGAAGTCAAACAAGAAGAGCTCCAGGAAGGCTGCGCCACAGGACCACAGTCACTAATCAGCCATCCTTGGGCATCCTTTTTCTCAGGCTGTGATTCTATGGGGAACTCAGACACTTGGCTCATGATCTCTGATCACTTGGGACTGGGTATATACAGAACCTCAAGCTGTCAACATCTGTAAATCAAGCTCTACCACTGCCAAAATCAAAGCAAACCTCATTTTCTTCTGATCACACCTTCCATGGATTTGCATAGACAATACTACTACAGCACGGCAATGATGTGCAAAGCTATATACAACCCCTTCACTTACAATTTCTTCAATATTTCTCTTCTGCCAAGTCCAAAATTTTCCTTGCCATGTCCCCTGGTAGATACCAGATCATGCTTGTGAAAAGGGCACAGCTTTACTGGTTTTCCCATCCTGCTCTTCCCCTTCAGTCATTTGTTTCCAGTCTCTCTGTTGCTGGTCTCCTGTGCTGTGCGATGATCCAGGTACACCTGCCATCTCTCATTTGCTTACATACAGCACACAAACCTAAACGACCCCAAAATCACCACACAGCACACAGACGCATCAGCTAACCTGGTCCCAGCACCTACCACTTTTCAGGCTCATCTCTGGTCCTCTTGGGAAAGAGCCGGTCCAGCCATCCTCTGAAATCCTCAGCAGGGACCTCCTGCTTTCTCCAGCAATGCCAATTCCTACCGGTCTCCAGAGAAGCCTTTCCAATGCCCCTCTGGCCCTCATTTATCTCTACTTCTGCTGCTCTTCAAAGCTGCTACAGCTCAGCTGCATATCTAGCCCCCTGTTCTCCCCATCCTTCTGGCTCTGGTTTCCCAGCTCCCCAGCTCAGGACAGCCAGCCCGTTGCTGGCATCCCAGATTTCACCCCCCCGCTCCCCACAAAAGATTTCACGTATCATCTCTGCTGGTCCTTTGCTGCCCCCCCTAAATATCTAAACAGCCCACCTCACTCTCCTACCCCATCTGCTCAGGGAGTGAGGTCAGCTCTTCTGAAAGACTGGCCATTGTATCTGCAGACTGAGAAGTGGGTTCTGGAAATCGTCTCATTACATAAATGGCAAATCATCAGCTATTGCATTTCTAGGACAGCTCTCTCTTCTACATTGACACTATGTGGCTTCAACTATCAACATTTTTTTCCATCTATCAAGAACAGTGCAGCCCATTGATTAAGTGCATTTTACTGTGCTACAAAGTGTTAGAATTTGGGGCTAACGTGGGTATGGAGTAGTTGATATGATTTCTATTAATCAATTCAAGAAGATAAATCCACAGTAAAGTGGCCAGAGTGCTGAAAGAAGAAAAACATACTCCATTTTCAACAAATTATTTAAAAGTTAGCTCTTTCAACGGCTGTTGCTAATTAAGTTCTGCCTACACATCAGTGGGATATCACGAATCCACAAAAACAATGCCCAAAGACACAAAGGTTCTTCAGACTTGAATGGTTTCATAGTGTGGGGTTTTTTTCTCATTATTTCTGTCAGCTAGAATAACAACTTTCTACTCATATTGTATAGATAATTAAAGTAAATGTTTATAAGCAACCCTACTCCCCTAATGGTCCCAGCACTCCAACTGCATAGGTGAAGTTAAATCTAACACTGTGTCAAAGTTGGCAGGCTTCTGTTCTAAGGCAGCTTCAACTGCCCACTTAGGGGGTGGGCTCACTTTGGGAGTAAAACTGCCCATCTAATTCCACCTCTGGTAAAAGGCAGCAGCTCTCATTTTATCTAAGATACTTCAGCAACCTAGAAGATGAAGAGTTGATCAGTGAATAATTCACTACGTAGGAATTTATCCAGTTTGGACCTTCACTGAAATAACAATCCTACTCATCCAAAGCAGAATATAATGAACTCTCTGATCATTGCGTGTTGGCAACTGAAGTTAAAGCTCATCCCAGCATGGATGACTGCAACATATCTTGCCAAGGTCCAATTCAGCACCAAGTCAAAATGATGGAGTCATCAGAAAGGTGTTTATGAGCAGGAGAACCATCAGTGAGTAAACGTGGGCAACGCTGCTTCCTTTGAGAATACATGACTTCAGGCAACATAACATACCAAATCTTCAGCCTTTCAGTAAAATCCTTGTCTTGCCCTATCAAGGGCATTTGTTTCCCCAAGAAATCTCCTCTAGAGAAGATGGGTACGGTTGAAGTGGTTGCAGCAAGTGAGATGTAGCTGACAGCCAGAGCTCCATTACATAAGCTTTGCATGAAATTGTTAAATCATGTACATACTTGACTGACACTGATGACTTTCCAAAAGCTATTTACAGTGGTATCAATAAATCGATGAGAACACTGTCCTCCTCCCTCACTTCCCAGTACCTGGATTCTAGCAGATCCAGGTAAATCAACTGCGTCTTCATAATGAAAACAGAAATTTAATTATTCACAAGCATTCCCCTTGAGCTTTCTCTGGGCTTTTTGTGAATGATTAACAGAGCAGCTGCTCCAGACAGCACACTCAATCCCTGTTTGCTGGCCTGTTAAAAGCAGTGACTCATCAGTACATGACGTCAAACCCTCCTCTCCTCTGAAATGGCAGGAAGGAGGTTTCATTAAAAAGATAAAAAAAGGTATCAACATAACAGCCTGAACTTCCTCCCAAACACACGGGGTTTGGTCGGGGGTCATCTCTGCCGCTGCTGCTGCCTGAAGAGCTGCACCGGCCGTACGCACCGACGGCTCCTGCAAAGGGTAAACTCTTCTGTTGAATACTGAAAGACATGAAACTTACTTCCTTGGGCAAGATGATTTTTTTTTTTTTTTTTTTAAGATATTGATTCAAAAAATCAAACCAAAGCCCCTGTGCATCTCTCAGGAATGCTTCCCTGCTCAGCCAGGTTGTGAGCGGCGCATCTGAACCTTCCCCACCTGCACAGCCAGGCTGGAACACTTTCACAAGATGTTTACACAGCCCAAAGTAGCTGTTAAGCGGTCCTTGAAACTGCCCAAATAACACTTCCCAGTAACACCCGATAAAGGTGGCCAAACATACATAGGGACAAGCATCAGCAAGTCCAGCTCTGCCAAATTCAAGACCTCCCCCCCATTGCCGCCGTGCCTTGCTAAACGTGCAGACATGAAAAGAATTACATCTGAGTGCAGCCACGATTCCCTATCTTTGTGGAAAAAACCTGGCCCCACTGCCATAAAAGTTAGACGCAAAAGAAGCAATCTAGAGAGGGGATGTTTCTTTGTAGCTAAAATTCAGCTTTTTGCTGCAGACGGCAAGTCCTTCTGTCACACGGACAGCGGCATTTACCCAGAAAATCTGCAAAGCAGCGGGGAAGGGAACGAGCTGGGTAATTTCAGATGTAGCCCTTACACGGGATTAATTAGGAACATCTGCGATAGTTTATTTTCTCTGCTGGCTTTAGGCCGCAGAGCCAAGCCACAGCCTCCTCCGAGCCCAGCGCCGGGGGCAGCGCACCCCAGGCAGCAGCCGCTGGCTGTGGGCCCGGTGGTGGCAGGGGACAAGGGACAGACCCGGCTCCCTGGGGGGCAGCCTCACTTTCAGCCCCTCACTCCCCGCTTCCCCCAGCGTGATGCTGGAAGCGGAAATACTGCCCTTAGCTCTGTCTCCTCTCCAAGGGCAGGCAACCGGGGAGGCGAGGGGAGGTTTGGACAGAGTGGGGGCTGTGCCCGGGCCGGGAAATGCTGTGGGGGGCACGGCTGTCCTCCCCTCTGCACTGCTCCCCCCCCGTGTGCTCAGCCCACAGATACGATATGAGAGCCCAAGGATGACTGAAATGACTGACCAAAGAGATGTAACATAAAAGATGCAGAAAAAAAAGGTGTTAAACACAGGCCAAGAGTTCCCATGGCATGAGTCTCTGCTCAACGCGCTTTTCTATCACAAAATACATTTAAAAAAAAATCAACGTTATCTTTATGTCACTCGCCAGAAATGGGTTTACTGTCTGACCTTTTGGCTCTGTGAGCATTCTTAGCCTTCACTCGGTTATCTGCTTATTTTTCTATGGGGTCTCTGCCTTTCTGCTGTCCGAGTCAGAACGTGTTTCCTCACGCAGATACGCAGCAGGGAGAAGGAAGGTTCATAGCAAAAATGGCCTCTGGGTGCCATCCTCAGCCCGTGCACAAATGGAAAGCTGTGGATAACACTACTGAAAATGTTCCTCTCCAAACAGTGTGGAGACAGCATCTGGAAGAACCTCCTTCTTATTCCTCACTCTTGCAAAAACTCTCTGCTGCCCGAAGGGAGGCTCACTCTCTCCTTGCCCTGCTCCCTGCTCCGGTGGGGATGCTGGAAGCAGGAGAGGCTGCTGTTCCTCCCGCCGCCAGCTGGCACCAAGGACTTCTCTAATGCTCTTGGCAGCCATCCCTAACTAAGAGATCTCCTCCTTCCCCAAGCTGCCTGCCAGAGCCCTGGAGGACCTCCTTCCTCCTCCTGGCCAGGATCACCTTGGAGCAGAAAGGGAGCAGCAAGCACTTTCACTCCTGTTTGCTTATACTGCACCACTGCTGCTCGGCCTCACATATTCTGCAGTCACTATTAACGTCATCACTAAAATGAACAACCAAAAATCCCCAACAACCACACATTTTTCATCAGTACCTTCTTTTAAGCAAATTCAGTCCTTCCATTTTCATTAAGAAACAGCACTCACTTCTTTTTCCAAGCAATTCATTCACAAAGCTGAGGGAAGACATAGAGTCTCTGGAAACGCTGTTCCATACGTGGCCCACAAGCCTTATTCAAAGATGTCCTCATCTTTTCCTTGTTTCCTAGGATTTACAGCAATTCAGAGAGGACAACACCTATTTATTAAGTCTGAATGTCTTCTCATACCTTCCTGTTCTAGATTAACCTTCAGTTGAAAAAAATGAACCAAAGGAAAACCGAGGCTCTCCTCCCTCTCAAAGCACCCCTTTGTTTTTCTGTTAGTTTTTTCCTTTTACCTGAGTAATCTGCAAATATTTGGGATCTCAGATTTTCCCCATGCCACTACAGTGGGATGCTCCAACTTGGCTATAATATCCGGGACAATTTTATTAGCACAGGTTGCAAAGACTGCTCTGCTTGTTAGTCTGTCAAACGCCAACAATTTAGAATAAAAGCATTTTAAGTAGATCCACTTTTTCAAAGCAGAGTCCTACATGGAAGAAATTCTTTACAGTGAGGGTGGTGGACACTGGCACAGGTTGCCCAGAGAAGCTGTGGTTGCCCCATCCCTGGAGGGGTTCAAGACCAGGCTGGACGGGGCTTTGAGCAACCTGGTCTGGTGGGAGGTGTCCCTGCCCATGGCAGAGGGATTGGAACTCAATGGTCTTTAATGTCCCTTCCAAACCAAACCATTCTATGATTCTATGGAACATGGCCATGTCTTATTAAACCACACCTCTGCCCACAAGGACAGCATATCACCAACTGCCCAGCCCTGCTGACCCCGGCACCCCAGCAGAGAAGCCAGGCAAGGCAGAAATTGTTCCTTTTGTACTGTTTCACTTTCCTGTTTGCCTTGGCTTCAAGACATTCCCAGTATCATATTTTGACCTCTCCCCTCCTCCAGAAGAGCCCTGCTGTTGGAGGTGAGCTCTTCTGCTGCTTTCCAGATGGAAACTGATGTGCAGGAACCTCCCACTGCAGCCATCACCCATTAGTATTTAAACAACCTTTATTTCTCATTGATTTTATTTTAAAGCATGGCTCCAGAGTTGTAATAGTGAAGAGAACTCCCCCTTTCTACATCTGAAAAGAAACAGCTGTTTCCACAGTGCTGAGCCAGCGACACAGGGGGATTTCTTTAAGCCTCAAAAATGCAGGTGGCCCCGTTAAAGGAGTCTGAGCTTTCTTATGTGCTTGTAACAGAGGACAGCCCAAAGTACCCAGGCCTCATGCACAGCTGTTACAAACAGTTAGAGCGTAAGAAAACAGAAGCAAGAGAAAGGAATTGTGCTTCTGCTTTTCATCAGTATAGCTGTTATTTAAATTTTCTGATCAACCAATGAGCCACAAATGAATACGGTTCATGCAACAGAATCAAGGTTAAAACTACCCAATATCCCTAGACTGAATGTACAGCCATCCTTGCTCCCTAAGCATTACCTGGGAGTTACACAGCAAAACAGGGAACCCCTTAAAAGAGGCTGTTGCAAAGAGAACAGTAATAAAAGGGATTTCTATATCTATGCTTGATATCACAGGTAGTACTGGGCTTACGTCGCAGTAAAGGAGATAGCATTAAAATGAACATTTCAGCTGAGAGGGGGAGTTGAGTTTCAGGGCAGACTGTCCAAGAACCTTTTGGGATGTGCACCACAGCTGCATTTGAAGAAGTTAGAAAAACATCACTCAGAACGATGTAAGCGCAGCTGACCCTGCCTGGGACTGAAGGATGAGCAGTATGATTTCTTGAGGTCCTAGTCTTTCCACTTCTATGCTGGCTTTAAACATGGTAGAATACAAATTACTACATAACATTTTTTACATACTAGTTATTTTCATCATCATCAGACAGAGCTGTCATGCTAAATGTTGCAGTTTTCCCCATATAAACCCAACTAGAATGAATCAATGTTTTATTACCATATTTAAAAATAATTTATAATATTTCATTGCCCTCTGCAGTACCTTTTTTGCCAGCAGAACATTCTTGTTACTGCCAACATAACACTCTGTGTCAGCGCTTGCCAAACCAGAACTGATTGCCCAAGCCAGTTTTCCCTCTGAGAACAAGGACCACCTTGTCACTGACAACAGACATTGGAAAAAATCCTCCTTCGCCCCAAATGCAGCTGTCAGATTACAAACCCAGCCAGGTTTTTTTGTTTTTTCCCAGAATATTCTTTTCTTGCCACATTGTCAGACTGTTCTTTCAGAGCTGTTATCCAACATAATACTCATGACCTATGACCACTTCCCAAGCCCTCTTGAGAAATAAAAAAAGAACATATTCTTTCACCTGAAACTTCTGTGAAGATGTTCCTCTGTGATTTGTCACTGTCAGCTCTGCTCTGCTGAGGCTGACTTCTCACTGTTGGCTTCCAGAAGGACTCTGAATTGTGATCTCCACAAGGTAGGGAGACTTACACAGCTGCTGGCAATTTATTCATGCAAGAATGGGACCAGCTGAGATCCGCAGCAAGCTGTAATGAATTTGTCACCCTGTGTAACCAGGTGATTCTATATTCAGCATTGGTTTTTTACAACAGATGCAAAAAACTCACCTTTGCAGGAACAAAACATCAGCACTCAGAAGACCTTACCAAGTTTCTATTCTCCACTGCTGAATCTGGCATGTAATGATACCTACTGGGTTTGGAGCAAGAAGCTCAAGAATAGAGGAGAATTTTCAGCAGGAATTTTAGAAGGAGATGACAGAAGGGCAAAGTGAACTTTAAGCTACCTTCTATACATTACCCTCACCAAGCTTCCTTTCAGCAATAGAGAGCAGCAAACTTACCAACTTACCCCACTGATACACACGGGTAAGTGCATTTTTCAACACAAATATGTACAGCTAAATGTTCCCCACTTCATATACCTGGAGTGTCTTTAAAATGAACAGCTACAACCAAAGGCAAAAATCCTCAGCTAAACTGTGAACCATCCCCTGGCTTACAGGGCATTCCAGACCAGCCACAGTTTGCTTTCAGTGTGTCCTTCCCACAAAAGTTGGGCAAATATTGTAGTGTACTGGGAAAGAGGAGTGCAAATAAGATGTTATTTGTTTCTAGATGGCCAAGAGATTAGCTTTGAACTGGTTTATAGCATTCTTGGTATTAAAACATCTGGTTACAAGAGCTGTTAAATAAGTAAATAAGCAGATCAGGTTAAGTGAACTAGGCAATGGAACTTTAATTTAATTTATGATAATACATATTGGTGGTCTTCCTTAGGGTTTGCTGAACAATAATTTCAAGAATAGCTTCTTCCCTTCCCTTAGCCTGGGTCTCATTAGTCATGTTCCAAGGCAACAGGTTTCCATGACAGCAAACATTAAGTCTCCTGCAGCACAGCCTGTTATTTCTGCTATAAATGCTAAGCTTTTGCTCCTATACTTCAATGTAGACCAGCTATCTTCATGAAAAAAATTCCCTGAAAAATCCTAATAGTCATGTAAATCATCAGCTGTATATTATTTATACTGACTCTACTGAAGTCAGTAAGAACGTCGTCAAATTCCCCGGAAGGATGCTTTTACCTGGTCTGAGCTCACAAGTTCTTGGCAACCGTCTAAAACAAAAATAAAATGATGTAAGTGATGATGCAGGCCCCATGCTCATGGAGGAGTCAGATAAAGTTAATGAAAATCCCACTGTAGGGATTAACTGCAGAGTTGAGACCTTTGGGTTTAGTCATTTTCTGCAGGGTGAGCGCAACGCCCCCCTCCCACCGGAGCTGTGCCAACAGAAGTGTTTTCTGACACGTTTTCAGTGGAGTAGAACATCATGAACAGACACGGACAGGAGTTTTCTCTCTTTATGAACTGTATTGAGCCCTGTTATTTTGAGGGGACTGTTGATTGAACGTCTCTGGGTATCTTTGAAAGCCCGACTCGCACTGTTAAATCTTCTAATCTCTCCCTATAAACCAATCCCTCCTGACCCCTAATGTACCGTAACTGCATGCTGTATTACTCCAACGCAGCACAGAGCTAAGCAGAGGATAAAAAATGTGTTATCTATTGGAAGCACTGTGAAATAAGTGAAAAAATAGTAATTCATCCTTTCGTAAGTACAGCATTGCTTTGTCCAGCATAAATGCAGGCACAGAACCACAATAAGTTTCCCACCTGGATTTCTGAAGGCACAGGGGGGGTTGGTAGGAGCAGATAGGGAGAGGTGTTGAAGATTCACTTTCAGTGGCTTTCTGTTAAACAAAGGCTGTTAGGAGGTAACCTGAATGCCAATTTTCCTACAGCTATTTGTAAGAGTTGACACCTTTTAATGAGCCACAACACTCAGAAATGAATAATGAAAAAAGAAACAAAACCAGAAATGGTAAGAATCCTGCCACTCTTGCCTCTCGCTCATGATGATGTGTCATACTTTTAACATTCCTTTTGACATTATTACACTTATTTTTATCCCAGTCTAATGTCTGTTTCTCTCTTTTTAATTGCCACGATATGTTCAAAGATGTCACAACTCATGAGTTGCATGACAGAGAACCAGCCCTGTCACAACTGGTAAGCAGTAAGATCACAGTAGGAATCTTCTAGGCAGAGATGGTAACAAGAAAATCAAGAAGCTTTTTGCTATTTGCAGCTGGCAATAGCAAGGAAAGGAATCTAGGCTAGCAACATGACCATGATTAATGGTTATTTTAGTAAATGCAATTTTGCAAACTAGGACATATGTGCTTGAAGCTCTCAGCAAGGTGAGAGTTTAGATAACCACAAAAGGTATTAATGAGCTTGGGAAAAATGTTAAGGAACCTGCTTACTGATACTTTTTTTGATAATAATTTCATAAAGTAATCTCAGAAAACTTTACATTGAGCATTTCCTAGAATAGTCTGGCAGGTTGGAAAGAGAAACGTCAACAGCAAACACAAATGAAATGGGCAAAGGTATATGTATCTCCTACTTTAAGAAAAATCAAAGAACTAAGGTATCAAGAGAAACAGAGATCTGCTGATGAGCTGTACTCCACAGGGCACTAATGAATGTCCTGTTGATGGCAAAAGAGTTCCACAAAGGAGGATGCACAGGCATTTTGACCCAGTGACCTAAAGGTAACCTGACAGTAACTATTTCATTTGGGCTTTCTCCCTTTGGAGAAAGGGCTGGGTTGAGCCGAATGCCATTGTAACACCACTTAGGTGGGTGGCTCCTTTGTTACTGAAGGTTATAAAAAAATATAAATAGAAGTTTTATGTTTCAAACCAATTTCTTCTTAAGCATGCTGTACACACAGACTGACACTTGAAAAAGTCACATTAGGTAACTCTCACCTGCCTACTCTGTGCAGCCCATCTATAGGCAAAAGCAACAGGAATCTGTAGACGTTTCTTAGAACACAAATATAATTTACAAGTTCTTTAGTGTGCTTAGCATATACTTTCCCTCCAACTCTGTAGCACAAAGGCAGTTGGCACAACAGACACACCATATTCCAATGACCTTTTGCACTAGGGCAAGGAAACCATAATCATTTCTTCACGCTTCTCAAGTTGACACTGGATACATCAGTTTGGCAATGCTATTTACTTCAGATGCTATATTGATATGGCTGTGTAAGAACACCTAGCTAATGCATTATTTTTTTCTATACAGAATTCTTCTTCATTTGAAAAAAGAGAGAAAGATGTCCTACAGCTCTTCTTAGAATGACTGAAAAGACAGGCTTATCATATCCTTATTCATACCAAGAAATCTTTTTGTAACTCCTATTTTGATACACTCCAGAATTCGAGGAACATGACAGTTATAAGAGTCAGAGTCTCACAGCATGGCTCCAAAAAGGAGCAAAAGCAAATGAAACTACTAATGATTTCACTGAATAAAAGTGACTTATAAAAGTGAAGAGTGGAAAGAGCCTCTTTGCACATTCTGAAGTGGCTTCTTAATCGATTAAACACTCTATTTTAAAAAACTTCATTTCAAACCATGCGAAAATAATATACAACTCATACTATTTCATTAATTTACTATTAAATTGCATGTCTTCAGAGCTATTAAAAGCCCTTCAGCAATTCCACTATTTTTTTCAATGCTGAAAGTATGCCTTCGACATCAATAGAGAAAACAGATGGATAAAGTAATTATAAAAAGAGCAGCATGATGCTATGAACCAGCTTGTCACAGTTTTACTAACAGACTAGATAACACAGGCAGAAAAGTGGGCTGACAATTAGCAAAGTTACCATGTTGTGTCAAAGTGTTCCCACCCTCCAAGATGAAATGAACCCCAAATCCCTCCCCCTGAAGATGCAAATAGACAGGAAAGGAAGCAGCAATTGAAAAAATGGAATAAGCACGGAAGACATTTAAAGATTAGAAAAATCCCTGAAGGAAAATACTGACAGTATATGCCAGAAATCAAAGAATATACATGTTGCAAGGAAACGTGAATCAATGCTCGGATCATTCTGGCATATTTGTCTGGTAACTTACCTAATCTTTGTATAGGATGATTTCATGATTTGACAGACAAAACATCTAGCTATAAGTTATGGGGTAAGATAAATAGAATTTATCTGAGCTGAGCTTTGAATTCTGTTAAAGCATGAAATAATCTCTCTAAGGAAACCAGTTCAAACAGTTCATAGAGTCCAAATTGCACTGACAGACAGACAGACAGGCAAGTTAACACACCCAGCTCCCCACCACAGCTACAGTGTTCTATAACACACAGCAAGACGCACAGCCCAGCTCATTCTTCTCCTCTCTACTGTATTACCCTTTTTCCCTTTGTGCAGCTTGCAAAGTTATAAAAGGTTGATTAAATTGTCCAACCTTCACAAAAACAGGTCATATTTTCAAGTACTAGAAAGCTGATCATCCCAATAGGTGTGTGAATTGGGGACAGGAAAACTCTGCTGGGAAAAATGGTTATTGGGGAATCCAGAGTCAAAAGACAGATGAGATGATCTTCACCCTAAAACTTCAAATACTAATTTATTCTCTTCAGGATATCTCCTGCTGCCAAGCACTTTTTACACTGTGCACTTCTAAAGGCTGGAGTCTTTGTCGAGGTCCAGGGGATCTAGTAAGGGGATAGGAAAAGTGGGGAAAAAGACAGAAACAGGCCATCTGTATGCAGCAGTGAGGAGGACTCATTAAACCTGGGAGAAGCCTACCTCGAGTCAGCACAGTGCACCAGATTAAACAGAGATGTGGAACGTGCTCTAATAGCAGTTGGGGCAGTCTTCTTAGCAGACTAGAGCAGAAAACAGAAGGAAGACAGTGAAAGAAAGGGGCTGATCCAAAGAGATGTATGTTTCTTTTTAAACTGGATGAACTAGTCTTGTGAAAAGAAGCTCGAGAAATCAGGGCCCACAACAGTTTGGCTTTTAGAAAAAAAATTATTATTAGAGCAGAATAATCATTACATTCAAAATAATGGACATTTGTACAAAAGTAGAGTCATACGGTCAGCAGTGGACCAAAACTAGTAAAAATACCTCTTCAAAGTACTGTCAGAGTAACATTTTATGATGAAAAAACTCATAGCTAAAAGACATGATAAAAAACAAGTGTTTAGTCCAGGAAGAAGAGAAACTAGATCAAGGGTAATAACAATTCTGAGAAACTCATTTGCAGAGTAATGTAAATACAGAATTGTTAAATCCTGTGCTACATTAGCTGACCTTCATCTTCACCATTATACAAACCCCTGTAGTTATTGGTTTTTGGTATTTCTCTGAGGATCTGGCACATTGGGAAGCAGTTTCAGGAAGTGCATTTTACAGGTGCATAGAGCAGTTCCTCTCCAGGTAGTTTTAAGGTTAAAACGCAGGCTTGTTCATGTACTCTTCCACTGTCTGAAGAAAAAAAAAAAAACAACAAAAAAGGAACAGTTGATGCATTATGGAGCCATACAGTAACATTCACACAAACCCTCTTCTCCTCTTTGAAGACAGTTGTAGTTTTGCATGGAATTAGATCAGATTAATTAAAATGTAGAAATAATTCTGCTGTAAAAACCTGTAATAGCCTTTTAGAATCTGATCTTCAAATCATGACGTACCATGATTGTGGCTAAACTCGACACGTCTGCCTGGCCTTTGCACGCAGCTGGCCTCGTTTCACCTGCAAATGCCAGGTTCACTGAGAAAAACTCTTTGACCTGCATAGCGTGCCCCTGGCTAGTTCCACCAGTGTGCTGTTCCCCTCAGTATTAGAATGGATCCTTCACTGCCACAGAAAAAAGTAAGTAAATCCATCACATTCGACTGTTTTTGCCATTCCTGGTTCAACAGTAGAAGTTACAGAAGAGTATTCCTGCAGGATTCTGAATAAAGGTTTTGTATCTGTGCCTTGCAGAAAAACTACACAGGTGTTCATGAGTGGAAGTGGAGTTTGCCAGCACACACTCTTCCCAATTTTAACTGTTAATAGTAGCTCAACTGTTTCCAATGTATTGATGAAACACAAAAGATTTTTCTGTATTTGTGTCTGTATACGTAACATATAATCTTAACTGATGTTCTCATATAAAAATCTTAGACCTGTTACACTGTTTATTAATATAGTATCTGAGAAACTATAGCAGTTAAACTGCAAGAGAGCAATAGTGGTATAGAAGGAGCCTCCAGATGATTCCACAAGATGCCAGAGGGTTGAATTGAAACCTCATGTAACTGCTCCCTTAGCTGCATTGTTGTACCTATCAAAACTGAAGTTAAGGCATGTTTGTATAATTAAGTACTAGAACTGCTTAGCTGTATTTTAAGCTCGTGTCAAACAAGGAAGATGTAGGAAGATGTGCTGTTTGCCTTTTGTCTTCCTCTGCCTTACCTCCTGCAACATGTCAGAGTCTTCTATGGCTTTCACTGCAGACCTCTTTGAAGTTTCTTGTACTTCTCCACCAATTATAAACTCATCAAGAATAAAATAAGCTTTTTCAAAGTTGAAGATAATGTCCAGCTCACACACCTGCCAGAACAAAAGGACACGCAACTTCTAAATGATTTCTACAGCCTCATAAGCACTACTGGGCCAGAAGTTAAGATCTCAAATGGATTCAACACATGCACTCCTGTGGCAGGGTGAAGAAAGATACTCCATACCATGTAACATTGCACATATTCTCTCCACATATATAGCCTAGACTTACAGCAAAGATATTCTACTTACTGTATTTTATATGATATTGTACTTCCATACTGGTTTTCAGAGAACAAAGCTGACTTCCTAGCCTACTAACCTTGTAACAGGGCTTATATAGCACCTGGTAACACAGGTTACATATGTTCACACACTTTCACAGAGCCAAACAAGTTCCCTGTCCTCCTGTCCTAGTGACCTTGCAGTCACCAACTGCTTCTTTGTTTTGAGGCAGTACAAATGTGAGTCACAGCACAGTGATTTAAGAGATTAATTAAGGTACTGGGGACAATTTCAGAAGTAGTCATAGAGAAGCTCTTGAAGTCTTTAAAGACTTACTGAAAGACTTCTTTGGACTTTCTTCAGGTATTTTCTTAAAAAAAAAATACCCAAACAAAACAACAAACCACTTTATCTTTTTCCTCTATGTCCTTAATTCTCACACAATATTATGAAACAAACAAAACCAGTACACCTGAAGATGGAGGGAGAATTAAAGAACTGTCACCCAGAGTGTTTCATATTTTTCCTCAAGCTTTCCCCTTGAAATCTGCTCTGCATATCAAAGCATCAAGATTAATTTGGGGGGAGAAATGGATGGAAAATAATAATCTTACGATAGTTTCAGTACTATTTCATAAAATATTCTAATAATTAATTTCACTCTGGATGAAGAGAATCTATGAGGCAAGTAGTGCGTAGAGAAACATGACGGAAAACAGCTACAGATAACTAATTGTTTGTTTATCAGTCAGCCAGAAGCCCAGTTCATGGGAGAAAGTAAAACCTACATTTCCAAAGTATCTGTCCAGAAGCTCCACGTATCGATGAACGACCTCTAGTGTCAGGAGCTCGTTATCCTGGTCTTCTATTGCACAACAGAAGTACAAGCTGGCATATCTATGGGAAACAAAGGCAAAAACGTGAGAGTGAACAGCTGGATCCTCAGTGCTCTGCTCGTCTCTTAGAAGTTATACAAATGGTAGTTAATTTCTGTCTTGTCTCTAAAATAATAATTTTCTTTCATTATCAGTGTTCCAGAGAACACTTTAAAAAATCACATAAATTAGTAATTTAGTTGGAAAAACAAACCGCACCCTTAGCAAAGCGGGGTACCTCCAACACTGGTAAAATGAACAGTAAATCAGTAGTACTTTAAAGCTCTCCCTCACCTGCTGCAATAGCACAACAGTAAGTGGGGTTAATTAAACTGCAGAATCAGTTACTGCTCTTGACTAAAAACGTAAACATAAAGGCAAAAATAAATGTGGAAAGAGTTACATCTCAGCAAGCCTGCTGGCTGCCAAATGACTGACAGCAAGCATGAAACTGCTCGGGCCAAACAATCTTCATAACTCACCTGCAGCAAAACTTTATGTTTAAATTAACCCAAGATGGGAGTTAACAATCTACCTCAACTCTGGTGCTGCAGCTAGAGCCCCGACTTGTCACGGCATCTGGTCAGATGTTTACACCCATCACTTCACAGCAAGGAAATCCATTTCTGCTGAATGGGTGATGCTGCTTAATTTATACACTGTGCTATACTTTTTTTTTGCTACAACTTTACAAGAATTAAAAAGCAGTTAACGCTAAGCATCATGTAACTAGGGACCAGCGATTTGTTTGGAAAAGGAAATGGGAATAAACACTTTCCAAAGCAAAAATATCTCAAAGACAAAATTTGACAAAATGTCGGAAATGCCTCAGAACAGTTCCTGCAGCCTCCTGAAGAGCCTGATAAAGCTCAGCACACATCCCAGCAGGGTACCCTGGGGACTTAGAAGGAGCAGTGAAGCCTAAAGCCTTCTAACAGAATTTCAACCACTAATACTTATTAGGTTACTGCCATTTTTCTCATTTGACAGATTGTACAAGTATTTTTCACCCCACAGTTTACCCTGCTGGTTTGTCCAGGGACACTGTGCTGATTGCTGATGGCAGGCTCCTACCAGCTTAGTCTAGCACTGAGGGTTTGTTTGGTGTTTTTCTTAGAGAGCCTTTATTTTTCCTCTTCTAGCACGTGTTATTTATATGAATAGTAATTGCATGTTCTCATAAAATTACTCACACCTTTTGTAAACAAGCTTGAGGTCTTTCCAGTCAACAAAACTACTTGTCTTTTGATTGCGAGACAAAATAATCTGCACGATTTCTCGAATGATCTTTTTCTTCTCTTTATCAGGCAGCGTCGTATACCATTTCTGAAGCCTTAATTTCCCCTGCCGACTGAACAGCAGAATAAAGTGTATCTAGAGTAAAGAAAGCGACATGGTTAACGCTGGGGCCACGGCCAGAGGACAGCATCCCCGTGCCACAGGTCTGAGAGATCTCAGCAAAGGCATCTCCAGCCCCGCTGTGACGTTGGGACGTGGTGTCAGTGAGGTCTGGCAGAGGCTGAGTGTGGGAGCAGAGATCCCTCCCTTCTCCTGTTTCTTCCCCTGGTAGGTCTCCCCTCCCTATGGGACCTTTCCCCTTGGCATCCCCTCCCACCTGCCCTCCCTTACCTTGTGCAAACAGCAGTTTTGCTTCCCGTTATCCCGCTTCCCAGGGGAACAGGAGGAGCATCACCACTCTGCAGTGGTGAGAAGAGGGTCCCAGCCCCTCCTCCAGCAAGATTAGACATCTTAGTGAAGGGAATAAAGACCTATAGAACAGGCCAGGGAGATCAAGGATGCAGTGTGGCAGAAGAATAGAAGTATGAATACCTGAATAGAAATCATCATCACTAACATTTCTGATACTGCACTGTTTCAGGTCACAAATAAAGCAGCATGTTCCCAGAGGAGGCCATATGGAACAGAAGAAACCAACTACTTTGGAAAGGGAACCTGACTATTCTACTGAACACATCACCAGATTGAAACACAGATGACTGTGATGACAAAGGACAGACCTCAGTGACCGAGGATATTACATTAAGTAAAGCATGGTATGTACACTTGTCCTGGTTCAATTTTAAAGCTATTAATAATTTTATGTGTTTTGACCCATGATTTTTTCATGCTTAGCATTAGCAGTATTATTGAAATAAGAAGCGCTAGCTTTTAAGTGCCAGTGGGTCTTCGGGAGAAAAGTATCAATTCACATTTATACAAATGCTTTTCTTAACAGATTAAAATAACTGACCATACTAAGTCTTTAAGGAGTACTGTAAGTCATCTACCCACAGCACGGAAACAGCTTTAAGAATGCAGGAAACCCATTTGGGGATGACATCCATCTCAACTGGAAATCCTCTGCTAAATGGAAAAAAAATAAAAAACCTAGCAGGGATAGAGATGTTTCCAGTGGCTGAAGACTCTGAACTGCCCTGCTCCTGACCGGCATCCCCATCCCTTTTCTCACTGGTAACAGAGACTTGCAGGAAGGATATCTCCCTCTTGCTTTCTATTCCAGTTTAATTGCTGTACCTACATTTCCTCATCACTCCATCTCCCTAGTGAGCATTAAAGTTAATGTTCACAATTACCATCAAGACTACAATGCAGATTTCAGCAAAGACAAAATCATTCCACGCTCTGGTGAAGTCCAAGCAGAGGATACTAGAGAAGCTTCTACGTAAAAGACAAAAAAACCAACCAACCAAAAAAAAAAAGCCACTGGATTTTAAACAAAGCATTCATTCATAATTCAGAATCATTCTCTAACTATTAGTTGTTGAGTAATCCGGAGATAAGAGTTCTGACTATATTGGGAAAGACTTCAAATGTGGTATAATTTTAGGGAAAGATGGACTGTTGCATTCATATGTGCCTGTGGCAGGACCTACTGATGGAAATATGGCTCTTACCATCATTAGTCTAATGTGCTTGATAAAATTACAAGGATTTTGTAGCTGCCTTGTGTTGAGTCCTGTAATACTCTCCAGATGAGCTTGCTAAATAAAAACAATTATGCTGCTGGCAGTACACATGCCCTGATTACAGTGAAGATCAAAGCACCATGGTCTTGCTTTTCTCCTTCCATATTACCAAGTGGGTTTTGACATGGTAATATTCCAGCTGTCAGGGCTACCCCTCCCCAGCAGATGAAGGGACAGTACTTACTGTCCACATACTTGTCCACTGAGAGGAGCCAGATGAATGAAAAGACTATTTTGCCTGCTGCACAACATGTTAATTCCAAAAGCTCTGTAAAGATGAGTGCATTTCAGATGAGCGCAGCAGGTCAGCAGGTATCCATTCAAAAGCAATCAGGCACAGGTAGCAGCTACTCGATAAACAAATTTCTAAAAATATAGTGAATCAGATAGGAGAGGATGATCAGATTCGATTGAAAATGCAGGGAATTAGTCGATGAATCCCTAGCAAAAGCTGCCAGCATGTTCAGCATAACAGGATCGTGCTGTTTGAGGCATCCTCAGGAAGAACTGTTTGCCTGCAGCACTTCTATAGGGGCAGATAATGAAAGGGTATTCTGGTTTAAGTTCAGCTGTTGGACCCAAAGGACCTTAAATCTTAGTGCCTGTGATTAATACATATATCTCCAGGATAGCAACCTTATGCCTCTAAAAGGTTAAAAACTGACAAGCCAGGGAATTACTATGAATATTATTACTGTTTTCTGCTGATCAGTTTACTTCAGTATGTTATGCTTCATCCATAGGAAAGTGAGCTGCTCTCCATTTAAAATTGCTTTGAAAACTCCTCTGTTTCTTATATAGAAATTTCTATATAAGAAAAACCTCCTCTGTTTCTTATATAGAAATTATATAGTGGATGTTTCACCACCACTTTCGTGAGCAAAGGCAACATTCTTTGCAATCAGAAAATACCCGTTAATGCTCTTAAATGCATCCAGATTCATACACAAACTTCAAAAATCTTCTTTTGGGTCTCCCATCCCACAGAATTTCATATGCAGGATAGAACTGCATACTTCATAAGGTATTTTACTATTATAGGAATATATAGAAAATATGTAAGTGTCTCTACTGTAGCCCGTTTCTAATTTTACAGTCTACAGCAAAAGAGTGTACCCTCAAGCCTAGGTACAGACTACTGGCCAGCTGAGAGCTCCTCTAACAAAACAACAGCCACACCGACATGACACGACACATTCCTCACTCTCATCTGCTCATTACAGCTCACTGGGAAGATTTTGATGCATCAATAAACCTGGAAATGTTCAAGTACTGCACAAACACAAACGTAAGAGCTCATCTGCTCTTTGTTCTTTGACTGTGAAAACATATTTGCTTTCCTGTTGTTGCTAATGACAAGATGGATGTTGATTACGGAATTTTTGGTGGGGTTTCAGCAGCCAAACTACAAATCAAGGTAGATTAGCCTGCAATGTTTTACTCATCTTCAAAAATTCCAGAGGAAAAACACAGGCAAATGGCTTGCTTCAAGCAAAATACCTTTGAACCAGGGTGCCTGGTTTCCTTTCCTCCCTTTCCAGGGTGTGCTGGCCGTGACTAACCACCACCAGACCCAGGGGCGACGCCAGAGGGAATTTTTAGGTCCGAGCCTGAGTGGGTCGGGATGAGGAGCACAGTTCCTGTGAGAGCATCGGCTGCCTTCGCACGCGGAGTCTGCAGGAGACAAGCTTTGCTCTGGGGCCGAGTATAATTTTATTAGCTTGTTTTACTGAATCAGGCCCAACCACCTACACTACTGTGCAAAACGATCTCCATAAACATCAGTAAGTAGCCTAAATGACTGCATGTTATATTTGTAGGCCCTTATTTTCTAGTTGGAAAAATAGGATTATTTTTTTTTTAAAATCAAGCATTTCAACCAGATTTCTAAACTTGAACTCTATCCCCTTCTTGTGCATCTCTGAATCAATTGCAGCTGTACGTTATACAGCAGGTCAGAAAGTTACAGGCCTCCTGTTTTACCATGATCTATGCCAGGATAACAAACACCACCCGAGTTTCAGGGCTACAAAAAAAAAATCAAATGGTAGACTTTGACATGAAATAATTCAACAGTAAATAGAACAGACATCAAAAAAGCAAAATACAGAAGGTTTATGTGTTTGCAAAGAGCAAATATAAGTGAAATGTGTAAAACTAACACACATTGGGATTTTTATTCACCTTCCTTGGGAGACCTTTCCCTCCTTTTGCTCACGGGCTGTTGTGATCTGATAAGCAGCTCACTCATGCTTGTTCCCGGCCAAGACTCAAGGTCCCCTTTGGTGCAGCCTCCCCCAGTATTTGGCCATTTCACACTGCAGACCAATGAAACACTTCACATCGCCTCACTGGTTTCCAACTTGGATCATTTGTAGCTTTTACAGAGGTTTTAAAACTTAACCTAACCTGTACTGCAACATTTAGTACGACTGCCTAAAGGACTCCAGACTATATTCTATTACATACAGAACAAAGCACCTGTAGTGATATCAAATAAAGATGACTACCTGGGAAGAAAAAGTGGCTTTCCTGACTGCCAGGGTCAGTTCTCTAGTTTACTGTCCAAGGACACAAACATGTAAAAGATGGCACATTTCTTCCTGCGAGGCTCTAATTCCCCACCCCGTGAGAATAACACGCACTAGAAATGCTTCTCCTCCATCTGTAATTCAACCTGAGTGACATTTGCCAGCTGCTTTCAAACCTGTTCCGTGGCATGTGGCTGTTCCAGGTCCCTTGGTGGGAGAGGAGGTCAGGGAGGAGGGCTCCAAGAAGCCTAAGGGGACGGAAGGCAGAAGAGGAGACAGCAGCTGGAAGACTGGGAAAATCAAGCATCTTCCTCTTCCCTGGGTGCTTGGTTTGGGCAAGGATTTGCTTGGTCAGGCAGCTCTGCCACTCCAGCAGCACTGGGTTTAGACTCTGCTTCAGCTGTAACCTTTCTGAATTCAGTTAAGAGTCCTCCCAAATCAAACTTTTATGAAACAGCAAGATTCCTGAAATTCTCAAGCTAACTTAAACTTGCAAATTAGGAATTGTTATCCTAGAACAGACAGCTTGTCAGAACTCGGAACCTTCCACGTCTGCCTGCTGCTGCCACGAGGGCAACAGGCAACCGAAGTCATGCTAATAACAAAAAACTCATGGACCACATAAAAAGGGAAGTGGGATGAAAAAAGCCACACCTTTGGCTGCTGACAGAAGCCTGGGGAAAACCAGACTGACTGGCTGTACCTGGTAGAGAGGAAGCCACCTTTTACCATAAAGTTCTTTTTTTAACTTATTCTGACTTCCTTGAAGTCTGCTTGATCTTCTGGCACTGTTGAGTCTAGCTGAGTCCATACTCTGCTTATCTTTTACTATTTTTCATTCTTTCCTCAAATATGAAAGAATGTATTTCCCAACATAGACAACTGTCCGGAATTTTTCTATTAGTATCTATTTTTACATTAAATCTGAAAAGAAAACCGATTTTCATTAAATTGTTTCTTTTAAGAAGTATAAACATCCAAATTATTCCACCCACTAGCTAATTTTTTTCTCCAAAATACCTGAAGACTAAAAAATTCCTTTTAAATTTTGCTTTGTTTAGGGTTTTTTTTTTTTGGAGGGAGGGAACTAAATAATGAACATTTGTTTTTCTTTTTTTAAAAAAAAAGCTATTCTGTGAACGCACAGATGGTTTGGGCTGCCAGGTGTTTAGGGTGAAATGAGAAAGATGGACTGAATGGGCAACTATTGACCTAATGTATTAACAATCTAGCCTCATCAGGAAGAGACAGAAAAATAGCACACTGAAAATAGGTGTTCTGGTGTTCTGCTGCTGCACAAAGTCCCCACTACTGACCTTTAATATATACATGCTGGAGTCTTAGGGATTTTAAAATCAATTACATAAAATCTAAAACAGGCTAATTTATTAAGAATATTAACTTCTTTATTTGTTTACTCTGTTACTAGAACTTTTATTCACAGCAGCACAGAATGTTTGTTAAATACTGGAGAACCTCAGCTTTAAAATTTAAAACACGTATTTAATCTCTATGAGGTAAGCAAATAAGAAAAAAAAGAAAGTGAAAAATAGCAACACAAAAATAGCAGAGTAGCGTATTGTTGCCTAACTGGCACAGAATTCTTTCTCACTTAATCTCCATTAGGAACATTTCTGAACAATTTCCCCTAAACAATACATCCAAAGTCCACACAATAAAAGCTGTGCCAGATCATTACAGGCACACGTGACTATAGTTACACATTGATTTTATGCTTTGCACGACGCAGAAGTCACCCTTATCTTATTACTGAAGATTTTAAATTGACCAGCGTACTAGCATTTAAAGGATATTTACACCATATAGTATCATCCAGCCAAGAGCCTTCTTGATAGTCTCACTTCAGTTTAATAAAGTATAACCCAAACGGTACAGCTGAGCTCATGCTCTGAACCAAAAACATCTTGAAGCTCCTCACTTCTGATCCCTAACAAAGGCCTCCTTCAACAACATCCTCCCTACGGTTCAGGCATGCCTGTGCCTCCTCCTCACAGGCTGCTGGGCATCCTACCAACAGCAAAGCTGGGCTTCTAGCACCTCTCCAGAGAGGAGAGACTGCACATCTGTCTAAAACAGCTCCTCAGATGCAGGCAAGGACATCCATCTTTTACAGAAGATAATTACTCTCCATTTTTATTCCTGCAAGTGGAATTAACTGCAGTTTCTAGGCAATAAGCAAGAACAAACCCAGGCAGGGAGTTTGCACAAAACCTGCCTTGAACTCTGGGATGTGAGAGCAGGGCAGTGACCGTGCCACAGCCGTGTCAACCAGGGAGACAGCACTCACACCTCCGGCCTCAGCTGCAGGGATGCTGAGCTGGCTGAGCATACAGAAAGCAGTGCAATTTGAGGATACTCAGAGCAATTAACTAGGTAATCACATCCCTTCTGCCTCCTAGGCTGGGCTCTCCGAGTTACAGCAACAAGTATAAATGCTTATACGTTTTTGGGAGGCAGTGGGAAGTTCATTAGATTACTACAAGGAGGAGAAGACCAGGTGAGAGGCTGAACAAGCTACCCCTAATTCACCACAGCCCCAGTGTACTCTACAGTCACAAGAAGCCCTTTTCCTGGTCTGTTCCTTGGACACCTGGTGAAGAAACAGCTAAAATGGACTCTGGCAAAAGGTGCAGCCTCTTTTATTCTCGTTTCCAGTTTGTCTTATCAGGCATTTGCAAACCCCTGCTACGTGAAGGCACTAGAGTGCCCTTCCCTTGCCTCCAACCTTTGAAGGAGCAAAGTTAAAGAGCTCTGCTGTGGGACAGGGCAGAAGGTGAGGAGTTTCCCCTGCTCCTCAGCCAGCCGACAGACAATGCTGCAGCCCCAGGACGCCCCTGCCCAGTGGTACCCAACCCTCCAGCTCCCAACAAAGATGCTTGTGGAAAACCTGAGCTCTGGAAGGACCAAAAATAGACACAAGTCAGGGTCACATTTGTGAATGACTCTGAAAGAGCACGGGAGTAATTTTTTTGAAACATTGAAGCATTTTGTTTAGGCATTTTCAATAGAAAAATTCTCAATTTTCCCTTTTAAAATGACATTTTTTTTTTATTCAGGTAAAAAAAAAACCTGACATGGATTATGTAACCTTAACATAAAAGAAGCAACCATTGTTGCTTCTGTAAACTCCTTGTTTACAGAAGGAAGGGCCAGAGCACAGGATCTCACAAAATGCTTTATGTTGGCCTGAAATTTAGCCTCCAGAATGAAAAAATGGGCAATAGGTAAATTCTGCTACTCATCTGCATCTTGCCATGAGCCTTGGAGGAAAGGAAATGCCTTCCCCATCTCCATCTTCTGAGGCTGTTGAGCTGTGAGAGTTCCACGCAGCCACCCCATGGCTTTGCTAGAGCCCGGAGCAGACAGGCAGGCACTCACCCAACACCTCCCCTGTCCCCCTTCCAGCAGGCAGCCTCCCTGCAAAGGCACAACATGGTAAATTTCTCTATTTCCTTCAAACAAAACCGATTCCATCTCTCATTCCTTTGTGGTTCGTGTCTATCGCTCACCTCAGGGGACTAAGCAGAGGGTGATGACCACACAGGAGCTCCCGCGCTGGTTAACGAGCCATCAAGAACTGCAAGTGTCTGAGAAAAACTACCTTCAACCTCCAACGGCAAGCACCAAGGAAACAACGGGCATCGACGGGCTGGAAAAGAGGGATTTTAATGCCCTCTCTTCTCAGGTCTGAACAGAGGATAGCAGATGGACATTTGCCACAAATTCAGCAAGTTAGAGAAGAAAAAAAGACTGGTGCATAGAGCACCTGGGGTTACGTCTGTGACGTTGGGAAACATAAACCCAGGACACACCAGGCCAGACAGACATGTCTGTCCAGAAAGGCACGTCGAGCTTGCCTTCAAACACACCAATATAATTTTTATTTTCCCATCTTGCCCCAATGACTCTGAATGCTGTTTTCCTGCTCACAAACCAAACACCGTTTGTGCAGGACTGGATCTTGCACCTCTCTGAACCGCAACACCTACAAAAATGCCAAGGCCCAGGGGTGGCGACTGGAGAAAGCCTAGACCCAAAGCAGGCAGGGAAACGCAGGTGACAGCCTGTGGGAATAGCACAGCAGGGAAACGAAGGGGCAGAGATAGCAATTAGTAGCTGTGCGTGTGTGATACAGAAAGAATTATTTTTAAAAGAGTAGTACGGTTTTAATTGAGGCATCACTGGAAAGACTACAACTGGCTGACATAAATGCCTGATGTAGATGCCAAAGCATAAATCTTGTAAGTACTTCAGGGAGGAGCAGCTCTGCCTGCCCTCCCTGACCCATCAGTTTCCTCAGCACTTTCCTAATTTTGTCCCTTTGCTGCTCTGAAACAGAACTGGTGACTTCAGATGGTCTATGGGGTGGTTTATAAAGTGTGGGATTTTGAAGCAATTAAAGATACAGAAAAGCAGCAAATGTTTTACATGGTCCACATGCTCAGCAGTGGTTTCTTGCCTCCTCGTAGCCCAGGCTGCCCATTACCCCTCCA
Organism: Scolopax mira; assembly: GCA_004320125.1. NCBI lineage: Eukaryota > Metazoa > Chordata > Aves > Charadriiformes > Scolopacidae > Scolopax > Scolopax mira. Next base: position 49,939 of record BJBW01001478.1, on the reverse strand, counting down.
GCCCCTCTCCCTGCATTTGCCTCCCCCAAATGTCTCGGCTTTCTCTAAAGCCCTCCTGGCACTCCACATCCCAGCCAATAACAGCTCTGAGACATGCCTACAATTTCCTTATTTGTGAGTGAAAATATTTATTTTTAAAAAAAAGACTTAAGCAAAGAATCAGCAGATGATCTAGCATAATATTTCTTTTGCTTTCCGGAAATGAGCTAATTACCTGGAGACAGTGCAGCGTGCGTGGCCATGACTGCACAGCCAGCCCAGAGCAGCCTCCAGTGTCACCCTGACCATCCGTAATGACACCGAGTCAGGGAAGATACAGAACTGGAAGAGGATCACAACAACAGTCAGAGATTACAGCCTTCCTAAGAACCCTAAAAAAACATTTTTCCCAGCAAATTGCACAAAATGGTATTCAAAAGTCCAACTGAATGACATGGAGTAGCTGAATCCCAGGTGACTGATCACGTACTGCCATCTGAGCAGCTTCCAGAAGCGGGAAGTGTAAGTGAATTTCATGGCAGGCGTGAAATCATTCTGGTAATCCTGTCTCCAGGAATCACAGGTTTAAGGATACAAGGCCAGAAACCAAAGCCAGACAACCCACCTGTGAACCCTTCCTCCATGAATTGCCTAACTACTAGGACACCCACAACATCCCCGGCAGTGGATTAAAAACATTCATCTACGCTGTATGAAAAAATATTCCTTTTTGTTTTCCTTACATTTAGTGCCTAAATATTTCACAGGATATACCCTGACTCTTCTTGTGGCAACCATTCTTTATGGTTGCATTCATGATTTCGTGCATTTCCACCACTTCCCCTCTAGTCATCTCTCCCCAAGCTTAAGTCTATCTACTCAAAATCTTTTAAAAAGAATGCCATTCTATTACCATTATATACTCTACACTAATAGGTCACTACAAGATAAATAAACAAAGAAATACCACACGGGCTTTTTTTATAATATAGAACAGCTGCCTCAAACAACAAGAATTTATGTCATTTTCTCTCCTTCACTCATCTATTCTAATCTGCTGCCCTTCTTGTCTTTCAGAGGTAAATGCCTAGAGGCAAAGTTCATCGTCTTTGCTGGCCCAATACACAGCTGTATCACAGAGTGGAAAAAAGCAGTTCTTCAAACTCTAGATAGTAAATTCTGTGCAGCACTGAAAACATCTCTTGCAGATCTGTGTCTATTGTAACAACTAAGGGGTTGAGACTGTTGGTCAGGTCAATATTCAGAATAGCTGAGGGTTCATTTCCAAACACCAGGCAGGTGTCAGCAGCTGCAGTGGCGTTAACTAGTATTTCCACCCAAGCTTCTAGACCAGTGACCGGTATCAAATGTCCTGCAAAGTGGAACCCGTGCTCGCTGACTCCTTTTCTATTCAGGCCAAGTACCTTTCTAGACCCCCTGTGCTCAATGGGATTCTTTTGCTCTTTCTCCAGGGTTTCAGATCATGCCCACAAGCATTAAATTTTCTCCACCGTACGAATGAGCAGCACCAGTGGGAGGGAAGCAGGCCCTTTACTGTGCAGGCATCAATTCTGCACTCAAAGCTATGCAAGCAGAGTAAGGGACTGTCAGGAAAGCACTACTGCTAACACTGAGGTGGCAGCAGAATCCAGGTGTTGCAACACTTAGAGGCATGAAAGACTACAGCAACTCATGTCTTGGGGGAAACTAATAATTTTCTCCTCTGCTCTCTCCCTACTCTTTGACTTTGCCAAGACAGCAATCCTTCAGCACGTGTTTCTCTGCTTCACCTATATATGTCAGGGAGCAGAATTTAGACTCTTTTCTAAAGAATCCTTTTTTTTTTTTTTTATATTTTATTTTAACATGTCACAAAGTAGCATCCAGACACAAAAGCTGTCTTTCTCAGCAGGATACGAAGTCAGCTTTGCTAAACAGACTCTTTCCTGAAACATCTCTGAAAATCTACAATAGAGGAAGCAATCGAAGCAACCCTCTTGCTAAGACAGTACCATTTGTGCAAGTACCTTCCAGTCAGAGCTCAAAATTAAGGTGGCAAGAACAACTGTGCCATTCCAAACTAGAGGGACGGATCTACGGAGAGCTTAAATGACCTGTGGAAAGTCTTTGCTCGTGAGCCTGAATAAGGCTTATTCTTGGTTTGTAACCCAGTAACCCTTTTTTCCTGACATGTAACCCAGTGTAACAATCCCTTCACAGAAACTGGATGACAGACAGAGGAATTTTAAGCAAAAGAGTACCCTGACAAAAGCAGCCTTTCATCAGCACTGGTTCAACAACAGAATTGGATAACGCTGACAGCACTAGTTCACGTAGTAATGCCAGCAAGGGTTTGTACTATGGCCTCAAAAAAGGAAAAAATAAATATTATTAATTGTAAGAACACACACTCACCTTATAAAATTGTAACAATCAATACAGCAGACAGTTTCCAAATTGTCAATAAGCAGCACTGCTGTAAGCAGCGCTCCCCCGGGACCATTGTGAGTGCTTTGAAACCTGGCATTTATGAAGTGCGTGCATCAGGGAGAGTTGTGAGATCAGCTTCCCTGAAATCAGCTCCCACATTTACTGACCTTAAAGGGCAGAACAGGAACTCCAGTTGTTTACATAAGCTTTACCTGAGGAAAGTGGATATGTAGGGCTGTCTCGGGGTGTAACCAGAAAGGTCACACCTTTATGGGTACTTAAAGTATGGAGGCTGCATTGCCATCTGTAAGTTTCATTACTGTGTATATTCTATTTGCAAATATAATGACAGGTACACCTGTCTAAATTCACTAGATTAATACATATTTAGCATTCTGGCTAAATCACTGAAAAGAAACAACACGGCTCTGCCTTTGAGGATAGAGACAACAAAACTTGGCCTTGGATGAAGGAGCTGAGAGACTTCTGCTCAGCTGCATTGCCAGTAACTGGTATTACAGATGCACACAACAGGGAAACTAGGCAAGACAGGGGATCGGGGCACGCTCGCAGAGCCTGCCCCAACTCTGGATTATCAAGCAGCGAGATGATTTCTCAATTAAGAGGCATCACTGACCATCTTACTGCTTGAGAGCCTGCAGTCCTCCTTGGAGAAAATCTAGCTGTTATTCTGAGGATATCGGTCATCACGCTTAACAAAAGAGAATAACCACGGCAACCTTTTCTGATCCTGGTGAACCATCCCCAAGCACAGCAACTGGAGAGCCACAGGGCCTCCCTGACAGGATCCAGCCTCCCAGGATCCTTCCAAGCTAAAACAAGCCATCTCTCCCGAGCCACGGAGCCGGGTTGCACACGCAGACCTGCTGCCAAAGGGGAAGGCACAAGGCACAGAACCAGACCCGTGTGCTCCCACAGATGCATTACTGGATGGAGAGGCAGAGCCAAGTTCCTACAAGCCCCGTGGGACCAGGCCGTTGGGCAGAGGCACCCGAGCTGGAGGCAAGGCGGCCAACTGAGCTCTCCACTCGCCCAGGAGTAGGGAACGCAGGTGGGGAGAAGCTCTTCCCACTGCCCAACCCTGCCCCGCTTTGCCACCAGAGCCAGCCAAAAGACACAGGTCCACACGAAACCACATTCGATCCTTCTCCAGGCACTGGAGCCCACTTGAGCCTCAGCTCCTCAGGTTACAGGAAGGCTTTATAAAACCTCTCCCCGTAACAGCCTTGTTTTCCCGGCTGATGAGGAAAGGCAGCCTGACCCGGGCTCACCCCAAGGGTCAGGAGACAGAAAGGAAAAGAACGTAACTTTCGTTTCCCCAAAACCAGGTGCAAACCTTGTCCAAGCCCGCGGGGGCCCAGCACCTCTGGGCCTGGGCACAGCCCTCGCAGGCAGCCTGGCAGGTGCTTTCTTAAAAAACACACTTTACCTCTACACAAGGCCAACTCAGATTATCCCAGCAGAACGATTTCTTCAAATAAATAACTCAAGTTTCTTTTTTCCAAGCAAAAGGGAGCCGCTGGCGCCCCGCTTGGGGACTAGCCGCCTCCCCAGCACCCCCAGGGCCCAGCCCCGGCCCGGCCCCTCTTGGGACTTCGCTTCCCCGGCAAACAGTCCCGTTTGCTTTCGGCTCCGGCAAACCGACGTCCAGCCCGGCCCCGCGGCGGGTCTCCCCCGGCTCTCAGGGGAATGGGGGCGGCCCCGCTCCGCCCAGCCCACAGAAGGCACCCGTCGACGGGGGCTCCGCCGCCGGTCCGGAGCTGGGGGGGGGAGGGAACGGACGGCTGTCGCGGCGGGGCTGGGGTCGGCTGCTCCCGCCCGGCCCCGGCCCACTTACCATGGCGTGGCGGCGGCGGCAGGCTGGGAGCCGGCCCGGCCCGGCTGGCTGCCGGCCGCCTCCCTCCCGCCCTGCCTCCCTCCCTCCCTCCCCGCCCCGCGGCAGGTGAGGCCCCGGCCGCATCGCGCCTTCCCACAATGCCCCGAACGGGAACTCCCCGGGCGCCTCCGCCCCGGCCGGGCCGCGGGGCGGTGAGGGGGGAGCGGGCCCGAGAGGGCGACCCGGTGCCCGGGAAGCGGCCGTCGGACCGTCGTGTTGCCCCTCGGTCAGACTTTGCCCGGGCGCGGCGAGAGACGCCGTCTCTCCCGGAGGCGGGGAGCGGGGCAGGTTTGTGACAGCAGGGGGACACGGGGGAGGGACACCCCTGAGAGCGCTGGGTTGCGGCGGAACTACAGAGACGCCGTCTGCCCCGGCTGTCACCACCAACCCCTCAAAGGACACCTTTAATAAAGACAAGCGTTCGTACCCTCAAGACGCTGCGGTGGGGCTCCAGGCATGGTTACTCTGCGGCCCCTCTCCGCCAAAATGAAACCGGGATGGTTCGAATACCTGAAATGGCTGGGCTTTGCCAACCTGTGCTTTTTGGCAGAGCTGGGTCAGAGAGCAAGACAGGAGCAGCCCCGCCAAACCCCTGTAACCTCTGGTGGGGATTTGCTGATAAGCAGCTGGTGCCAAAAGAATGTGCAGCATCCACAGGCTCAGCACTTGAATCAAAAGATCTAAATCCAGGCCTGAGGCTTCCCAAGCTCTTACCAGGAGTCTGATCCAGGTGCAAGCTACCACATGAGCATAAAACATGAAAACTTCGGATGTTTAAAGTCCTACATTTGTAGTCTAAAGGAGAGAGCCTCCCTAGCGCCCAGCATGCATCTGTCCCTGACAGCAGTGTGTCTGGATTCGGGATATGGATCCCACCTGCTCCGGGCAGAGCCATTCCCTGCTCTTGTGCAACACTAGATGGACCTAAGCCATCAGTGAGAAAGGGAAACCTGAAGGAGCATGGGGACTCCAGGGGACAGTGGTGTCAGCAGCTGATGCTGGTGGAACCCCTCTTCAGCCTCTGGCTGCAGCAAAGGAGGAGAGGTCCATCAGTCAAAAGCAATTGGGTTTGCATGGCTGCAAGGGCAGCTGGGCTGAAATCCATTTGGAAATGCTTGTTTTCATGAGCAGGGAGCATATGCAGGGGTGTGCTCCTTACGCTTATTTGACGGTGTGGAAGTAATTTCCATGTTTCCCTAAGCACATCTACTCCTCTCTGCCTCCCTAGGCTTCAAATGGTCTATACAGACACGGTGTTCACAGAGCCCTCCACTGCTGCTTGCTCACTTCTGGATTCTGCATGTTGCAGCCCCATCCCACCAAGCAGGACATGTGCTGTGATGGCTGCCAGCCACCCAGTGCTCTGGTTTTGCTTCTGGAGTGCACAACACGAGAAATATGAGTCCCAACTGCCTACTGATCTCACTGATAGTTCATCTGCTCGCTCGCCTCTGGCCTCTGTCACTTCCCGAGTACACATCCCCGGCCCACAAAGCAGCACGAGCTACAGACCGCATGAAGATGCTCACCCTTCCCTGACCAGCCCTGGGCAGATCACGCTGGCCTTGCTGGGGCACCATCCCTAAGCTGCACTGAGCCTGCCAAATACATGCTCACTGCTATCAGCACCTGATAAAGTCAACCAAAGCCTTTTGCTAGAGTCTCAGAGCTGGGAGAGTACACAGGCCTCCCGAAGTGTTGCAGTGCCCGTGCTGCCTTCCCCAGGAGGTAGCATCTGCCTTCCTCACAGCCACGGTCACGCTCCTGTCCCTTGTAGCTCTACCAGCAGGTAGAGCAGGTGACCTCTGCAGAGCAACAGGGAGCTGGCTCTGCACTGAAACCCCAAACGTTCCCCGCTGTTGGTGAACAGGGAGTGACCCTAGATACCACGGCAGCATTGGGAAAGCCATGTCTCTGCGTACCCCAGGAATTGGATTTGCCTAACGTGCAGGAATGTGGACACCCCAGAGCAGCTGAACTAGAGAGGCAGGGTATCAACACTTTCATCTCCAAAATTAATTTTAAAAAGTTTCATGAAAACAACTCTCTTCAGCAGTCTACAACTTGCCCAGCTATGCAATATATTTTGATGATGGACAATAATATTATTTGTGCTTAACAGTCTTGTTTTTTCTGTGCAAAGACCTTAATTAGGCCCATGAACTCAAGAGAACTAGCCTGCTGCTTTTGTGTTTTTGCAAGTGCACTAGAAAAAAAAAAGCAACAGCAGCAAGCACATCACGTATACAGCACACATTAATAACGGTGGCCAACATCAACTCATTACGGCCAATCTCGCAGGTTAGCAGAGAGAGTTTTGCTGCCCTACAGAAAGAAGGCTGCAGATATAGGATCCTGTTTAAATTAGATGCTTTCCAGCACAGAAAGCCAGGCTGTACTTAATGACTGGCTAACAAGAAGTGATGAGGAGTTGGAATTCCCCTCCTCCCCTGCTTCTATACCACTGGCACAATGTACCTGCATAATGTTCTGATAAAGAAGATAGCCCAAACTTCCCAGGTAGGAACTGCTGATGGTTATCAATGTCAGACAGCAATGAGAGTGGGGGAGGCTGCTGTGGCACACAGTTGTGCCAGGTGAACCAGTGATCTCATGCCAGAAAAATGCCATAGCATGGACTCCTTCCCTTAGGCCCAGTTAATTAATCTGAATACAAAAACTTAAAAGTAATGCAAATTTATTTCTCTAACTCCAAAAAGGCTGAGACCCTTCTTTTTTTGGCTTCTGTCTCTGCCTGGAGGAAGAGACTCATTCCTTCCTTGAGGGCCCTCCGAAAAGCAGTATGAGGCAAGCAGCTTCTTAGGGCTGCTGGATATTGCATCCTCTTTGCTGATGTTCCACTCTTCCAGCAACCTATCACATTCAGAAATAGAAAATGTTCACACCAAGAGTTACAGTGGCTTCAGTGAACCTTGTGTGCCTACAATTGCTGGTAAAAGCTTCTCTAGCTCCTAGCTCTAAGTTTTGGTGAGTTTGTACATTATTTATTTGAAAAGAAGTTATGGCTAAAATGTCAGATGCCACGGACTGATGAAGTCCTAAACCTGCCACAAGCTTTATATCAGGCCCTCCTAATCTCTGCAAACTTTATGGACTGCAGAAGCTAATCCCAGACCATATAAGTAAAGCTATACGTTCACTAATGATTTATAATTGATTGGGAAGTTGTATTCACATGCACATTTCCAGCAAAACAAACAAATCCTGACAGCTACAGTTAAATGACACAAACCACTGTCTGAAGGACAGCAAAGAGAAACCAAAATATGACATTCTTCCTTCCAAAAAATTGCAAAAAAACCCCTCCTTCTGAAAAAAAAAACCCACCTTTTTATTGCAGAAAGAAGCCTTTTTACTGACACGAAGTATCACAACAAATGAAGCGGGTCCTTTACACTGATTCTAGCCTCGGTGTGACTTTTCAGCACCTAAACCGAGCTGCTGGCAGGCTCACAGAGCCAGGGACTACCTCAGGTAAGTAGCCCTGTGCAAACCAAGGAATTCAGGATGCACACTCTACTTGGTGATTTTACAGGAGACCTGCTGTGCAGGTTTTTTTCCACTTGATACCAGGGCCATAGGGGAAAGAGAAAACTTTAAAAGCCCAATTTAAATTCAGCTGCAGGAGGTAGCTTTTAATTGCACTTTGGATCAATAGAGAAGCAATCTAACACTTGTTCTTGGTTACTAGGCAGGGGTTTGTACTTTTCCAGACAGCCTTCCCCTGCTTCTCATACGTTCCATTTTCCTACTTTGCTCACACAATCTGGATTCTCAGCCTGTAATTTAAGTGCAGAATGAAGCACTCGCATCACTAGAGAACATACCAAATCATGTATGTGCCACAGATAGGACCTTACCAGCAGCAATAGCACATTCAGTAAGTAGTTCCAAGTAGTTTAAGCAAAGTACTACAAAAGTGTTAAAAATAGAAGTCTCAAATCCTCATATAGCATGTACTGAAGCAATATGTATACACAAGTACTTAAAGGGTGTCAAATAGCATTTTATTTCCCAGCTGTATAAAACTAAGAGCAGGCCAGAAGGCAGACAGACATTAAATAAAGCTCCATCCAGAATTCTCCTTCTATCAAGAAAAAATGTGTTATTGTAGCCCTCTTGTGTTCAGTTGCATTAACAGCTATTAGATCCATACTGTCCTTCCTTACAACCCCTTAAATGAAGGCTCTGCATGCTTTAACCACACCGCCATTCAGCTCTTGGCCCTCTCTGCCTTCTCTCAGTTTCTTTTTGTGTTTTTTCTCTTTTCACCCTGGTTGTAAAATCTAAGCATAATCTGCTCTGAAGCAGCAGAATGCTCAGCTGGTGTAGTCACACCATGAATCAAGAGAACTGCTGTTTTGGAGTAGGATGACTACAACATCCCTCATTGCCTGTAAGTACGCTTATATTCCCAGCATTTTTTTCTCCATAAAAGGACTGTAATGAACACAATTTACAGCCTTATTTTCCTCTTTCAGATAACGCCTATAATTTTAAATTGAGTGTCCCACAAGACACCATTTAAACACATGCAACATTTTTCTACTCTTATAGAAATCACTCTGACATTCTCCAAAACCTGTCGGTATTATTGACAGTCCTGTTGATCCCAGACCTTCCCTACCAATCACCAAAATTAAAACCTCTGGTGTCCACCGCTTAGCTGAGACACCAATCAGAGTTATAAGAGATAGTAGCTTTCACAGTACTCTTCAAACCTGCAGAGGCTGTGGCGAACAGAAGAGTTATGGCTGCATTGCTATAGGTGCTTAATGGGATGGAGTCTTCTAACTCAAAAGAGACTCACCTTCCACGTCTGCTGCCTCGGTCATCCTTCATTCAGCCACTGCAAAACCCACTCACTCTTACAGATGAGGAGGTTCAGGCAAGCAGGTCAGTTGTGCTTCAGGAGCTGCCATCACCTGTCTCAAGGAGCTGAACTCCAACATGGACATGCTGCTGCAGAGGAAACCTGGAGAAGGAGCCATAAGCTAAGAGAGAAAGAAGGAGAAACGAATGAGAACAGAGGGAAGACAAAGGACAGTACTAGAACAGAAAAACAGCTATGGCTTAGCAGCAACAACATCAAGGAATATTAGAAAGCAGTGCCCACTCGTGATCAGCAGCACAGGGGTGCACTTCAGCTCATTAAAACTTAGAGTTTTGACAGATGCATGCATATGTAGCGTGTATGTATATATATACACATACACTATAGATTTTTAAGGCATATAAATTTTGAGAGCAGCTGAAACCATAAGAAAAACAGGCTTCAGAAATAAAAATCAATATAGACAGTAAGAGCCATGGTATCTTCTTTGTTTGAAAGACAGCTACAGTAGCAAAGCTAGGAGCCAGTTAAGCCCTATTCTGTGCCTTTCCCTATAAAGAAGGTATTGTTAAACAAGGGAGAGAAGCATGCCCCTCTGTAACAGTTGTTATTGCAAGTCAGTTTGCTGAACAACAGGGTAAACGTCCTAAGCTTCTGGGTGTCTCACAGAAAGCATGATTCATAGCACACCAGGGCCTTTGCAAACAAAATTGACAGGACTTACTTAGTAACCCAGATATAATAGCGAGACGTAAGGCAACCCACTATATCTTTGTGACAAAAAGCATCTTAGGAATGAACGCACCAAATATTCTGCAGGCAAGTCAGTTAGTCCCACACAAATTAGTGTAGCACATCAAGAGTAAATCAAAGAATACAGTTCATCTCCTGTGTGAGCACAGATTACACAGTTAAACTGGTAAGAGACCCTAGGTACATAAGTGACTTGGTGGCCAAATGGGTTCAGCAACTCTGAGCTGCCTGTAAATTGGGGTGAAAAAAGGCTCATGCTGTAGAAGCGGAAAGCAAAGTTTCTAACGATCCCATTTTTTTCAGTTTTTATTTGATAAAATATTTTCTATTTAATTTTATGAAAAAAAAATTGTATAGATTTTATTACTGATTTTGATGCTGGCTTTCATTGCTGAAGTGATAAAACTAGTGTTACTGGCTTTGAACCTGTTCAATTATTAGCTTTTCCATATTAATAAAGCCCATCAGACCACACAGCTACCTAAAGACTGTGCCCTCACTTTCTCCAATGGGACAAAAATCTTTGTGGGATAATTTGGTAGCAGTCACTTAAGAGACTGTTGAGAAGACTTGCTTTATACCCATGAGAGAAGCTGAGAAAGCCTTCAACAGCCACATTGCAACTCACTGAAAGATGATGACAAAAAGAGGTTTTTTAAAATGCTAATCTGGCAGAAATTAATCATTTTCTGTACAGAATGATCATGGTATTTCACTCTTAGCCAGGTCATTCAGAACTGAGGACTTCATTTACAGAGACAAAAAGCCTTCTATAGCTTTCCTTCTGAAATATGTCATACAAAATCTGATCAACAGAAAAACCTATCACTTTCCTGCAGCTAGAACATTCCAGATCTCTCCAATGAGTGAAGTCAACACCACCATTGCTAAGACTTGCCACACAACTTATCTGCAACTTAAATGAAGTTTAAGGAATGTAATAAGTGATCAACTACGCATTCTCTTTTAGAAAAACCAATACATGTATTATAGTGCTTTCACCAAAAGGACCCCACTTGCATTCTCAAACCTTTCCAAACTTAACTAATCTATAGTTCATATGCCTTATTTAAAACATTCTGTAACATGGTCTACGCAGATGTCTAAACAGGCTTTTCTGACTACAGATCAGTAACAATATCATTGTTTCCAGTCAGTTTTTGTTGGAAGTAGAAACCAGGGTATTTTGCCTTGGGAAAAGTGAGAAGTTTAAGCTGATATTAAAATGAGATGCATCTTGTTAAAAAAAATATTCCAGTATTATATACCACATAGGCTCCTCAGCCACCCTTCAAAGATGGAAAGAGTTTGTGAAACCTTTTCAGATTCCTCCTGTTGCTCCTGAATACTAGGGAGCAGTGAGCTACATGTTAATAGGTCAATCTCAGGCACTCCAGGTGTTGAAAAACCAGCCAGGGCTGCATTTGAACCTGTGAGTAACTGAGGGATAAGGATGTTGCGCAGTCACAGAATGGATCATCCAAATAGGCTAAGTGAATATCAAGAAATATTTTATTGTACATGTAACCAAAGTTTAAAAAACAGACAAGAAGGAGCAAGGGACAGATTTATCTAGCATCTCTTAACTATTCAGGGTACAGAAACACAGTAATAGTAAAGAATTAGCACATATTAGTACCCTTTTGCTCCCCTTCCCTGCCCCAACGAAGGAGGTTATACAAGCCAGAGTAGTAATGCTTCAAATCAAGCCTTCTCAGTAATTGCACACTTGAGCTAAAATATGTTCAATCTCATGAGAGTATGTGTCTTCAAAAATAGTTGTTTATAAACAAAACCACTATCTCTTTAGTTGTTTGTAAGCATTACTCATTCAACACCAAGAGTATACTTAAATGTCTAATGATTTAGCAGCCGTAACTGTCTTGTTATAGCTGAACTGACACTACCTTTAAGTATATCAATTATAGAAAATAGATTCCTTAGGTTTAACAATATGTAGTAGAGAATATATTATTTAGTGGCAAAACCATAATGTAAGATAGGTGGCTGTCAAGAAGCAGAGGAAGTATTCACAGGGAAGGGGGAGAGCTGCATGCAGAGCAGCGGGCACGTTGACTAATCAGAACTAAAAAAAGCTGAAGCTCAGGAGTGCTAGTTGCAAAGAGTTACACCTCAGTATCACTGGTGTAAGTTTCAGAACGTCCAGTTTGAAAAAGATGCTATTCATCCCACATCTGCATCAATCTCCCAGCTTAACTCAGGACCCTAGATCCCCCTTAGCACAGCACAGTAGGATCTGAAGCAGTTCTAGCAATGTAACTCGTTCTGCCTTACATGCTGTGAGGAAGAAGGCTTCCATTCTCTTCCAGAGCCAGATAGGAAGAAGTCTGAAACTAAATGTAGAGTGTTAACAGGGCTTATTCACCCCTTCAACCACTCAGTTTACTTCTGGTTTACAAGGGCAAAAGCCTTCAGAGCAGAAAGCTGCAACTTTTTTCCAGTACAAGGAGACTTTCTCTCAATAGCTTAGAAATAAGCCTTCCTAAAAAAAGTAAGCTATACAGCACATAGCAAGGGACGAATCAAATCAGTGTGACTAGTGCTAAATCCCAAACTGAAGGTAAGAGAAGTTTTAGGATTCCCACAGTTCTTTAGTGGTCCAATAAGACTAGCAGATGGAAAGACTCTTCACAAAACTTCCAGAGAAAGCCCACAGAAAGGTAGACAAAGCCAGACTCAGAATAACAGTAACTAATATACTCTGGATTCTAATGCCCTTTGGAAACAATAAGCTTTTTGGCTTAAAATGCGAGTGAATCATGATGTCTTAATGATACCATGATCTTCATCTATTCCAGCCTACAGCATGGTCCGATGCAGATTATTAGTGTCAAGTCACACACCCAGGACTTGAATTCACTAACACTCATAGCACCACTTGATTGTTGCTGTAAAGAAAGACAGTCTAACCCTTCAGTCCTCTGCCACAAAGAGCCTATTACTTTTGAGAGTTGTGCAACACCATCTATTCTGGGCCAGCTGACCTACCCACATTTTTTTGTCCTCACACATATGCATCTGTTTTCAGAAAATCTAAATAGCTCCAAGGTTAAGTTCTGTGACATACTACCTTGGCTTTCAGAGTTTCAAAATAAGTTCTCCGTATAGTGTTCAAATGTAGGAAATTCACACAACTGACAGACCAATTTATTGACAATCTCTCACTAGTTATTTCCTGTACGTGCCAACTGCACAGCCATAAAAACCTCCCAGCATTTCTTCGTACTTCTCAACTTTGAAACAGGAAAAGATCAATACAGATACATCAGGATTAACAGACTTGGGTGCAGGGAAAAAAAGCAGCTGTTCTGTACCTCAGTAATTATTGCTCGGTATTTATCTGTTTTAAGCGACTCCAAGGCAATATTTGAATTTATGCTTCACTTAGACAGGTTCCCTACCATTAAAGAAACATCAGCCTTTCCACAGGAAAAAGTCTCTAAAGTTTAGCTGGCCATTTTTTCTTAGCCATTACATTTAACAAGGCAGATTTGCTTAGCTTCCCATTCTAACGGCATTACAGAGGTGTCAAAGTACATGGCTCATACCCACAACCAGTTTTTAGAATAGAGTAGCTGGGCTACACATCTTCATAAGAACTACAGAGCTTTATTAGCTATGCTAAAACACTACTTTAAGAGCCTAGAATTGTTCAAAGACTCGCCAGCTACCTAAACAGAACAATTGTCCCACAAAAGCAACTTCACAGTTCTCTTACTATCTCTGAAAGAAGCTACCTGCCACTTTGAAGTATCTCCTCCTTCCATAGGAATAACCAACATACTTTTTGGAGGCAGTTTAGACTTTGACTGCTCAAAAGTATTTCTACAGAACTGCTTTTTTGGAAGAGAAAATAAGTTATTTTACTATTTGCACAAATTGAATTTACTACACTCATTTTACTCTGATAATGTTTTAGCTACAAGGTATCTGTACAAGATATATCAACAGAGATAGCATATTGTTAACACTACATATGTAAACTGAGAAACAACAGGTCCTTCCACCACGGTGTCACGTTGCCAGTAAGCCATTTTACGTTAGTCCAAGAGGCTGCGAAACTGCACTTCTGCACCAGGGAGACTCCTGGTGAGCCCAGCAGAAAAGCCATAAGGTGACTGTCCATCCTGGAACAGCAGCAGGAGAAGAATCAAGCAACCAGTGTTTGCGGTAATATTCTGAAGAAGGATTCCATCCATTAGGTGCATATTGCTGTACATAAGGTGCATAAACCTGCCAGGTACGAGATCAGCGTGAAGAGAAACCAGTTGCAAGGCTGCAACCAACTACTGGTGTCATGTCCCAGATCTGAAAGAAAGTATTGTGGAGAGTAACACAGCATTATTAGAGACCTAAGAGGTATTTCTGTAAGAGGCAAACATAAAGACTTCGCTGGACACAAGGTAACAAAGCCTGTTTAAACTATACTTGAGAAAACCGTCATACAGTTACACCAGCCTTACAAATCAAAAGCCAAATTCAGGGCTTAAGAGAGTCTCTGTAGGCCTGTTTTAAGAAGTGCCACGCAGTTTGTTATAAACATGCTTACAGAAAAACAGGGACACACTGGAACAGTCTCAGTTCTGACATGCATGGAGGATGCACAGCATCCTTAAGCACAGCAGGATTCTACATCGGTTTGATTTCCATGTCACTGTTATAACCAGGGCTTTTAGTGGCTCCAAGAAGCCAGGGAGCTCAGAGTGAAGGAAGCCTGCACATTACATCATGTCTGTGTCTTTAAGGGGGACTCTCCTACTGCTGGTGACTGTTTTGTTCAGAAGACACCAACAGTAACAGCTCTGGCAGCAAGACTCCACACAATGGAGTTACAGGTCATTTTCTCATTCAGCTGCAGGAAGAACAGCAACAAACAGTTCTTGCTGCCAACAACAGTTAGCTTTGCAGCTAACAGAGCTAACAGTCATCAGAAAGAAAAAAGTATATACAAACTTTAGTTCTTTATTAAATATCTGTCATAAATGCAGGAAAACAGGTATATTAATACCTTCACAATCCGGTCACTCCCACAAGTCACCATTAGCCCCCTGGAGATGTCCATGGACATGTGTGAAATGTTGTGTTTTCCTTCATGAAAGGTTGCCAGGGAAGTACGGCTGCAAGAGAACAATTCAAATGAAGCCAGCCATCAGATGAAGCTCAATAGCATCATTATACCAGTGCAAAATACAATAAAATTGAGTTGCCTAGGTACTAATAAATCAGTCCTGAGAACTGCAGTGCCATATTAAAGGGGACAAAATTAAATTAGCAAGTCATGCTAAAGCATTGCTTGTGTAGATCTACAGGTGTGACATTTCCAGGCCTCCTGCAGCCTGACTGTTAATAATACTAGAGCAGAAGTGGGATAATACATTAGTAAATAATTCTGCTCTTGGTTATAAACTGAAGCTCAGCTACAATTTTTCCTACTGGCTAGAGTGAATAAACTGGGGCACAGCACCTTCCTCTTTCAAAAAAAGCACATAAACAAAAAGATACCAACAAAAAGACCAAACAACAGCAACAAAACATCACCCCCAAAACTGGCATCTGACTACTTTGGTCCTTTATCTCTCCATGTGTTCAAGGAGGTGAGAGGACAGTGAACAGTGGAAGTGTTGTTCATACCAAGGTAAAAAGGAGGTTCATTCACTGCTAAAAGTATTCTAATGATGCTTAACCCAAATTGCTTGCATGGGGAAAATACTGTTGGGCTATGAAGAATATTCCCATAGGAACAGTTTTCAGTAAGTGTATATGAACTAATGCACATACATCCTGGCAGCTCTGATGTCACTGTCAGGCACCCATTTAGCAATTTGAAGTGCAATCAATAGCCTTGACCTGAACACATATCTTGACACAAATAAGTTTTGACTCTATATCTGGGCTCACAGAGAAGAAGAAATAAAGTAGATAAAAACTTGTAATACTACATCTGATCTAAATCATTTCGCAGAACCAGCCGAGGCATCTCTGCTGTGATAGAGGTTTGAGTGCCCAAAGCAAAGGTAGCCTTTTAGCAGAGAGTCAGCTTGGCACATTTGTGTAGCACTGCGTGTGGATGTGCAGCAAGCACAAGTGTTTCTGCACCTCAGCAGTATTACTTTAATCTATTACTCCTTAATACTCACTCTTCATCCTTGATTGATTCAAAACAGGAATCACAGACACGGACCTGGAACTCAAATCCCATGATTGGGTAACTCGACCGTTTGGTGCTGCACTTGCCACATACTGCTTGCCCACATTTCCTACAATGATGCTTCATGGAGGAAAAAGCAAACAAAGAAATCACCATATTGCGCCAATTGACCAGCTTATCAAGTTTTCATCAAGCAACAACAAGAAAGTTTCTGTTTTGCAACCTGTTTTTTCTGTTACTTCAAGTAAAGACCAAGGACTTTGGAGTTCTGAACAGTCTTGTTGGCCATTAATGGGTCTACCTCCATATTCTCCCTGTCCATCCTCTTCTCTTGCAAGCTCTTTCTGGGAGCAGTGGAAAAAGAGGGATGAACAAGGAAATAACAGACTGAGAAAACCAGAAGCAGGTGAGTGTCTTGGTGCCTATCAGTCCCTGCAACAAGAAAGCCGTCTGGAAAGTTTTCCTATTCCAGCCCAGTAAGAGCAGGGCCATCACTGCTGAGTGCCTTACAGCATGTTAGGCTGTAATTTGCTTAATTACGGGGCACTGTGTGCCACTTCACACAACAGTTGAGGACTGTCCACAGCTTCAGCGTATAGAAATATTCAGAGAAATCTAACAGAGCACTCCCATCACAGCTTGCTTTGCCTTGTGATAGAAGTTTGGTGCAACACTTCCCATAGAATTTGGAAATTTCTTAGCACTGCCTAGAAGCTGTGACCTCTCAATAAACCCTCACATCAAAGCAACAAAAAATACCAACGGTTTAGAAGATCTAACAGCTTTAGTGGTTTTCTGTTTGCATTTGGCTTCAGTGCTGAAGTACAGCTAAGCACTCAAACCGGTGATCTCACCTGTCTCAACCCTAATGTCTTTGTGTCCCACATTTGCTTTATATTCCAGAAGAAAGGTTGTTCACACTTCTGACAGGAATCACTTTCTAGCCATTGAGGAGCCTACAAAAGAGCGAGAGATGCAAACAATCATTAGTTTTCCTCATACGACAGCCAAGAAAGTTTGCTTTCAAAGCCCAAGGTAAAGTTTTACTTGGAGAGATGCCCTGTCTTGGCTCTAGACATTACAACAATAGATTGCCTACGGTATAGTACACAGGAAACTTAGTACAAAAAAATCCCCAAACCCAGGACTACAGTTATTTGTTACCCAAACACCGCCTATACTTCTTAGGTCCACAGCAGTCTGTTACAGTCTTAATAAGAAAACTGTTTCAACATCTAAGTAATTAAATTTGCTGCAGGCAAAGACTGCTGCTCTAGTTGCCCAGATGATTTTTAAAGGCTGGTGTAATCCAAGCTATAGAAGATATGAGACAGTCATTGTCTCTAAGAGGGGAGATCCAGAAGTAAATTCTGAAGTAAACCTCTTCTCTGCTTCCCTAGGATTACAGTCTGAAATAATTTAGAACTCATCTGCATTTTCCATCCTGCCCACATCTTCATTATACATCCCTTCTCCCACCCACATATTTTTCCTGCCATAAATAGACTCTGCCAAACGAAAACAGAGCTTTTGCACATTTCAACACACTCAGATACTTCAACTGAGCATCCTTGTAGGACACAGAAAGAGGCACAATATTTTTCATACATAGACTTGAATTAGAATATGTGTATTCTACAGGACTTTACACATCTGATGGGGAGTCTCCCTGAAACCCAAGAGGAAGAAAGCTGGAACAAAGAAGCTTTTCTTCTCAATTCATTTACATCCATTGTTGGTAGTAATAAAACAATAGTATTGTCAGTTACATCACTATCTCACCATGAATATTTATTAATACCAGATGTCCAGTTTCTACATCTTCAGCCTTGATCGTATCCCCTTCATTCTCCCATACCAGTGGAAAATATTGTAAAGGGCAGTAGCGAGTCAAGCATGGGGGGCAGGGAAGAGAGCAGAGGTAATGAGTTGGTGACTGCCAGAAAAGCAGTTCTTACCCATCTCACTTGTATTTAAGGAAAAGCAACAGGGTAAGAAAAGCTGAGCCTTAAATACTGCTTTATGGGGACAACCAAAAATAACTCCTCCAATTATGGTTTAATGAAAGATAGTAGTAATACACATCTTTTCAGCTCCTAGGATGGATATGAACCAAAGCAGAAAGAATGTGCGTGGCAGGCTCGGTTGCTGTGTACCAAAGTTCTTTAAAAACAAAATGTTATCTGGGGACTGAATCTCTACACTCAAAAACAGCATCTCATTTCTTTTCCTCCTTTGACATGAATTGTGAACTTACTTCAAGACTGTTGAAGCACAGTCCATCAGTTCCTATACTGCAAAGCCTTGACTGCTTAAAGCATTTCAGCAGCAAGGACTGTAGCCATTCCAGCGAACTTGTCTCATCGAGATATGACTCTAAACAGTCTCAAACCTGCCCTGCACCTCTCCTGTCCTGGGAATCCATGCACTACAATGCAGTATGGACAGCTAGTATGGACTAGCAGGTTTTAATAATATCACTTAGCCTTCAGTTTTAGGCAATATGAGAAAAACAGCCTGCAGAACTAAGCAAAGCCACATCAGCCTTTAAAAAGGGAAAAAAGAATCTTAAAAATAATAAAAATCCTTGACCTAGGACATGATTTTACCTCTTCTCGGTTGATATCCATGTTCCAAACAGCAATTCCTCCATCAGCTGAACAAGATACCAGCTGCCGTGTGAGCTGGATGTAACAGATAGCCTGCACCTTGTCACTGCAAATAAAGTAGATACTATTTACCCATGGGTATTTAAAAAAAGCTTACTTTCCCAGCAAACCCCAGTTTATCCTTGTAAAGCTGCATAGGAAGCCAAAACCAATTTCCAAACATTTTGCTAAGTCTACTAAGTAGAGCTATGAAGATAAGAGAACAGATGCTGTCACCTAAGCACTACCCAGCATCAGGATGTTGCGTAGAATAGTGTTCTTACAGGCTTGACCAGAGGTACAGTTCCATGTTAACACTTGCTGGCAGTAAGCACTGACATTGAGCTGAGTGTCAACTGGCTCAGAGTGTGCAAGCAAATACTGTTCTGTGTTGTCAAGGAGGGCCAGTTATCAAAACAGAGACAACTGGAAAAATAAAGAGAAATATTTGTTTCAAGATATAGCTAGGAAGCAGCTGGAGTGTCCACCTTTGCTCATAAATCACAGGCAGTAAGTCTGGAGCTGCAAAGCAAGATATACATTCAACAGTAAGACATTTAATAATAAATAAAGTCATGGCAAAATAAGTCTACCCTAAAAAAAAAAATCAAACAAAGGATCTCAACAGTATTAGACTGCTTTGCAGCATCTAAGTTGAATTAAAAAAGCCATTCTGCTTCTCAGAAAAACTTACTTTCCCATTCAGTATGAAGTTGGATGCTAAGTGGGATGTTTGAAGAGAAATTAACAGTGTTATAAGTCTTCACCAGGACACATGATGCAGCAGTACCAGCAGTATAAAATCCTCCAGTCACTGACTTCAGTTACTTTTTTGTAACCAGTACTCTATTATTAGTTCTTTAGCCATAAAACTAAATCCTCAAGATATAACAAGAGTTCTAGGACTAAGGCTATGAGTCTTGATCAAAGGTAGGTGGAGGTATCTATGGAATTAGACAAGAGGAGAATGCACTATACAAATACATCTTTAAACATAAACAAGATCTCTACTACCACTGCATTTCTAAGTAGAACATATCTTCAGGTGAACTAACAGGTGAACTGCCTGTCAGACTAAATTAAGGTCCTAGATTTAAAAATGGCAGCTAGTGTGATGTGTCTGTAAAAATAAGAGTTAATTAAATACAGACAACTATCTAGCTAATCCACAGATGTGAGATGTGACATGCTTTTCTGAAGTCTAGAGACCCACCCCTGTTATTTAGACAATCAGTTTATTACCTCACTGATAGAGAATAGGAACATACTGAAACTTATTTACACGGGCAAACAAACATGCTTATACATTAAGTTTCTAGCCCCACCCTCACAGGCAACTCGGTGAGGTATTTACAATATAAAAGCATGCAATTTTTGCATAAAGTTCAAGCAAGACGATTTAGGATTTTTACCCACCTCTTTCTATAACCTATTTTTATGTTATATTCTCATTACCCATGGTTTAGAAGTATCAAACATGAGCAAAAAAAAAAAGATTTATCATTAAGAGTCTCCTGATTATCCTTCTTCTCACTCAAAGTCTTCAGAGTTCTGCAAAATGTTATTTTCTCCATTATTCACAAGGACTCAAATACCTTCCCATGCTATTCCTGGGATTCTGTGTTCATTATAGAACAAGTAGGAAAAAGAAGACACCATTACATACTGATGTCCCTGGAGCAGCAGTGTTCGCCCCTTCCTTCCACCAATATCCCACATGATAATGCTGTGATCAGAGGCACCTGAGAAGAGTAGTCGTTGAACAGGATCCCACCACAGAGAAGTAATACTTCCTAGGAAAGAACATTCTGCAGTTAGATCTAAGGGAGCCACTCCCCAGCATAATGATGCTCTTCTGGGCTATTAAAGTGAAACCTGAGGTATTTCCTTACTGCAGTAATAGATAGTGAAAGCCTTAAGGCAAAGCACAGCACACAACAGCAAGATACAGTCCGGCTAGAGAGACAAAGAACATTTGACAATAGCACAAAACATCTCTAAGAAGAAAGGTAGATGCAAAGATTACGCCAGAAACTTTGAGTTACCAGCCTTGTGCCCCTTGTATTTAGGTAGTTAAGAGTCATCAGGATCTTTGGAAGATGAAAAGTACTAACACTTGCCAAGCAGAGACTAGCATCTACAGTACACTAAGTGCTGTGCAGTGGTTGCAGGACAGCACGCAGTGTTTACAGGTAAACCAACTCCCTTACACAACCATTTACAATCTCAAATTAGTTGGAATAAGAAACTAAGTGAGTTTCATTGATGCTACCAAATCTGGCCACTACGTACTAAATTACAAAACCAGATTTCAAAAGGTCCAACCAAGCTATGCACCTCATTAGTCAGATATAGAAAGAAATGAGTCATCTGAGAGTAGCAGTCTTATACTAAACCCATATGCATGACAACGTAGACAGGAGAAGTAATTTTGTCACTCATGCTGCCTATGGTTTGAAGTCGCAGGAACATTTTAATCCCTTGCAGACAGCCTTCCCTTTAAAGCATCCTTCCATCACTTGGTTGTCATCAAAAGCCTTAGTCTGAAAGCAATATGAACAGTCGTTGCAGCCCAAAACAGTCTATTCCAGCCCTCTGGAGCAAGAGATTTTTCTTGCCTCCTTTAGGGCTACGCTGTTTTCAAACTGACCCATTTGGGAATAGTTGTCTCCGACAGAACAGTGACCATCTGCATCATAAAAGCCAGTTTGAGTATGATCTCAGCATTGCACAGAGCAAGCTGTTAAGTAAGGAGAATTCTGGAAGTCAACTGTTGAAGGACAAGTTCTAAAACCATTTAAACTGCAAAGCAAATCTTGCTGGCTTATGAAGTCACAGGCAAAAGTGAGAAAGGAAACAAGACAACATCAGACTTTTGAAGCCTGGTAAACACAGCTGCAATCAGAGAAGAACTAGATGGCATTCAAGGGTAGAGTTACCAGGCCTTGAGAATATTACGCAAATACTGTGGAGGAAAAAAGGTTACACATAATCTGGTTTGCTTAAAAAAAAAAAAAAAAAAAGACGAAGGAGCTAATATAGCTAATATTACATCAATTGAAGAAAAACCTGTTTCTGGCCGTCAGATTTCATCAACTTCTATATTAGATCAACTTTTGTTTTGAGGATCACACTTATATATGAGGCAAAGTTGTCTGCTACACATACAGCACTGCTGAAGCTGGTGCAACTTGATAGATAGAATATGCATTATATCCAGTGCCACATTGAGACATACTGATTGCAGACTAATATATATCAAGGAGTTGCATTTTAACACAGACTAGTGCAGAAGCATATAGAAGTAAAGGAGTTTCTAGGGCCAGGAGAATTATTTTGTTCTTAACTGAAACAAAGTGAAATTCTGCTTGAAAGCAGAAGTGGCATTTATCATATGAAAAATCTCCATTTGCCTCCCTCATTCAAAGCCAGCTTTATTATTTTGCAGTCATCTGTAAATCAGGAGTCTACCCAAGCTTTAACAAAGTCCACTCTATGCCTACAGCTATTAAACAAAGCAGCCTTTTCCAGTGGGTCAGAGACTTATGACCCA
The DNA here is from genome assembly GCA_004320125.1 of Scolopax mira. Classification (NCBI taxonomy): domain Eukaryota; kingdom Metazoa; phylum Chordata; class Aves; order Charadriiformes; family Scolopacidae; genus Scolopax; species Scolopax mira. Next base: position 27,655 of record BJBW01001478.1, on the reverse strand, counting down.
GTAATTCACCCCTATCCAAAATAGTCAGCTGATATGGAAGTTGCCAGTACCACATGGGAAGGGGCAGCAAGTCTTGTTTATTTCTCTCAGATATTATTAAATTAAATTACATATTCTTCTGTGATTTGCATTCTTGCCATATTCATCACAGCAGACAGTGGCTCCATATCATGTTACAGACTATATGGTTCTTTATCTGATGTAAGCTATACTACACAGGACGAGACATTTGTCTTTGACTAGACAGTTTTGATTCTCAAAAACTTTACTAATTTCTTCTATATAGTTTAGTTTTAGCTAAACACAGGAGACTGAACTAGAGTCTCATACAGACTGATTAGAACATTAAAATCAGCATTGGAGAGAATTAAGTGGCATTTTAGAATCTAGACTGGGGTTGCTAAAGCTGCTTTAGGTATTTTTATAATACTGCAAAGTCTTCAGAAGGTGGGGGGGAAAGGAACATTCTCTTCTTAACATGAAAGAGACTAAAGTTTTTAAAGGTGGCCATCTAGTGGATAACATGTTTAATTGAACACGTTTACCTTTTTCATCTATAATAAGAATACCTGTCAGTATTTACGATGCCAAGATTTCCCCTCAGCAAGAACGTGTCTGTTCTTTAAAAGAGAGCCATATGCACAGCTTTGAACAGCTTTTGATAACTACTACCCTGCACCAGTTGTTTATCCAGTACCTATCCTTAAGAGGTAGATATCCAACGGAATGTCTCATCCCTATTTACAAAGGGGTACTATGATCTGTGTCAAATGGAATTTAGAGGAACAGTTACTTTACCTTCATGCCCTTTGAGTGTTGTTATAACTGAGCATGTATTCTGCTCGAGCTTCAGGAGAGTGATCTGTCCAGAATAATCACCAACAAATGCATGCTGAGTTTCATAATCATATCTGAACACCAGTCAAGGAGAAGCCTCGTTTGTTCTTTAAGACTGAAACAGATAGCACAGCTGTCAGCTACAGAGTCTAAATAAATTGGAAAAGAACATTTTATTATGCCAGATAAATATTTACATAACTACTTATAAAGGGGCTGGAAACTATAATAGTTAAACATTTTTTATTCCTCTTTTCTCACTCTTCCCTACGCGTGCAAGTAAGACAGTATGGAAAACAAGTGAGAAACATTTTGTAAAGCCACTGAAGAAGCTGCAAGATAATCCATCTCATAGTTTAAGGCAAGCCAAATAGATTTAGACTGTTCTAGCAGATATTTACAGAACATATTCATGATCTTCTAAAAGAGATGCCAGAACTCTTCAGGCTACTTGTGGCAGTGCAGAGCTACCATTAGGAGCACCTCACTGGACATCCAGTCTCATCTAGTATCTGCTCCTACAAACTCTTAAGTTTTCCAGCATGTTACACCACCTAAAGCCCCCAGGATAAGAAAACTAAGATATAAGGATGTTGGCCCTCCACAGCTAGTTTAGTTTACAGTGGAAGTAAACTCAGTGTTCTAGCTATTGAGAAGGTGAGACCATCTAATTTCTTGTTCTCTTCTCTGCACTTCCAAGTTGACTGATGCAGGTCTTTCATCACTGTATCAAAGACTGAACAGCATCTCAGAAAAAGTTCTCCCATTTAACACTGACATAAAAGCCACACCACATCCTAACAAGGTGGAGCTCGGATTGGTAAAATCATTATACATAACAGCAATTTTCTGATACTCAGTTTTTGTCACTATGTAACTACTGTACCCAGAAACTAACACATAGCAAGCTAGATGGGACTAGTACATATGCCACCTTTAAAAGGCTTTTGCTATTATAAACAAGAGCTATGAAAAGCCCATGCAGCTGATACCACATAACCCAAGAGTTGTTTTTACCTGCCGTCCTGGAGCCACACAAAAACACAAGCAGCAGTGAACAAGATTGCCTATAATATGCAACAGAAAAGATGAACTTTGAAAAGTCACTGTACCAAAAAGCCTAGCACAAGTGAAAAAGCAGAGGCTTTGTCATATGATGACATTCTGAAATCTCTTAAGCCTTCAGAATCCGTAGATAAACAATTTGCTTTCAACAAATCCACTAAGTCCCTGAACATGTGATCCTTTCTTCATCTTGGAAGTTCAGGCTAGCATTATCCCCACTAATCCAGTAAAGAATAGGACTGTGCTGTGTTTTTCGGACTCTTACACATAGGATCATTAACAAATAAATCCTAAGGAACCTCCTGATAGGGAGACTGAGCACCTAGTACACACATCAAAAAGCTAGTTCTTCCAAACACGAGTCCAAAGGCAGAATCAATTACGATGCATTTTCAAATGCCATGGTCTTTTGTGGAAATTTATTTTTATCTTGATTGAAAAGGTCATATTCTTTTCTCTGTTTTCATGATAAACTGTTCCATTATTTGCAATAGCATTAGCTATGCAACCCACTGAATTCAGATAGTGAGACTCAGAGGCACCAGACAGTTCTGTGCTGCACTCAGCTGAGGCAAGTTCTACAGGAAATGTTTTGTAGGACACAAAGCCCTTGAACCCTAAGACAAGGAGAGCAAAAAAGAGCAACAGCACAATACAAATCTGTCAATAAGGCAGGGTCTGCACCAATGGGAGACCTCAGAAGGCTCAAGATGCTGCTGCCAATGAAGCAGTTAGTTTTCTTCATAGTTTCTTAGTGCTACACAGCAATTCTAGAGAGGTGCTTATTCTTTCCAAGAGATGCAGTTGACCTCTTTCAGCTTTTGACTCATGTAACTTCTACAACATTACTGACATTAATCTTCATACACCAACCAGTACCTCCAATTAGTGCTGAGCCACATCTAAACTGCCACCAATAAGTATTTAACTCATGCTCAAAAGTTTTGACACATTTTAAGAACTTAAGTTTTTAGCTTAAAATTTTAAGCTACTAGGTTTGTAAGTCTTTTACATAGGATAAAGAATGCCCTGAAGTACTTACAGAATGATAACTGGAGTGCTTAAGCTACAACTGCTGAAAGTTAAAGGCAATATGCAGGAAAGCAAGCTGCAGAGAGACAAATTATTACTAGCAATGGATAAGGTTTCAATGTACCCTGTAGTTTAAAGATAGAAGAGTTTAACATGAGCAAAGACAAAAAAAATTAAAGCTGTCTAATGGGTTTTCATGATGTTTTATGCTCTGGAACAACTCAAATGCACACGGGCATCTCTTGAACAGTAACTTGCTGATAAAATATACAGGCCAGGCTATACATACAGTTACTACTCACTTCCACAATATGCTACAAACATCTCAAAATCAGGAGCTCATAGTCAGTGCAATTTCTGTAACTCAAAGTCACAACATCCCCTTCTACTATCTAACAAGAGCTAACAGAAATAAAGATATTAAACATTTAAACAGAATAAGGGTTTTCAGACTTGCAAGAGATTAGATTTCACTCTAGCTGTCTACATGAAAACAAGGGAACAAATCAAGCTAAAGGAACAAAGTACTCCTCCAGTTATAGGGTAGTAGTCATTTTTCAAAGGATACTGTAGACATGAAGCCCAAGAGGTGAAGTAATGTCTCCCCAGCATGCTCCCACTCCTGGTGCACATCCAGCTGATACACTTGTCATGACCAGTGCTGATAACCCACTCTGATGCCAGGCAGAAAGTAATAGCAGACACTCGATTCTGATGAGCTGTGGAAAGAAAAAGATTCTGACTAGTTTTTCCTAATAATCAAAGTGATGTGTTCTTACAGTTGAATTCAGAGAGACATAGGCTGAAGACAGTAACTAAGCAATGCCCCAGGGAGACATTTTTACCATTATATTATACTTGCCTCTATGCTGAATTAAAAGGTTAGCATTGTTCTAGCCATTTGCCTTCTGAATAGCTTAAGTGAACCAAATGTGAGTCAGCTAATTTAAGCCTTTCTCCCACAGATAGAGAAGATGAGTTCATCACAGATATCCTAGATTCTCTGATTAAGAAGCAGGCAAGCCCTCAGCTTCCTTTAGTTAGGCCAGAACTTCTGGGGAGAATATCAGACACCTAAAAACCTTAATTGCTTTCTCTAAGTGCCTCTTTTCCTGACCCCAGAGGAGTTATGCTCCGATTGAGAAGATCAGAGGGCTGGAGCACCTCTTCTATAAGGACAGGCTGAAAGAGTTGGGGTTGTCCAGTGTGGAGAAGAGAAACCATTCTATGATTCATATTTTTAAGCACCAGGAAGCTTATCTAGCCCATGGAATTCAAACTGCTACCCGTGTCCACTCAGCTTTGTTTAGAATGCTGCCACTAAGCAAGAAGTTACATAAGCATTAGAGAGAAGTCCCTCCTGTCCCCAAAGATGCAAGTACTTCCCTTGACTGAGTTGTAAAGCCATCTTTCTTAGGATAAAGGGGAGAGGAGGGGGGGGAAGGTCTTTTTATCCCAAGCAAAAACATTGCTTCTATCAATGTCAAGGAGTTGTAAGACAAACTGCACTTTTTTGCTACATCATCTGCAGTCTTTAGGAGCCTCCTTCAGGCCTTTCATATTAGTAGCAGCAATCAAATTTTGTATTTCTTTTAAAGATGTGCAGACAAATGCTGAAATTGGCATCTCCATAAATATTAGAACAATCCCTATTACCCTCATACCAGAAAAATAAGATCTTTTTCATCCCTATTACTCTCCTAAGATGACAGAGAAGGCCAGGATTCTTACTTTTAGCTAGAAGTAATCAAGCCCAGAGATTAAGAAAGTAAGGATGGATGGAAATTGCAAATACCAAAATGCACCTTACCTTAAAGCTCTTACCCTAACATTTGCACAGTATAACTGCAACACTCAAAGAACAAAATCTGAACTCACTAGTTCTGGCTCATTACATTTGCAGGGTAATGATGTACTGAACTTAATGATAATGACTGCAACTCAGACTCAACTGACTGAGGATTACTCAATAACAGAACATTTCTCTTATGTCAGTTATGCCCAACTAAGCAACAACTAGGAGGTCAGTCAGATTTAAAGCATATTTGGACTTGATTAATCTGTGACAATGTCCAGTTTCCCAACTATTTAGATGCCTCTCCTTCACAGCAATGTTACTGTAGACACTGTTTAACAGCTTACCTGGGTAAGTCTTCACAAAATTCATCTTATTAAAGTCCTCTGAAATATGAAACTCCTAGAAGCAAAGTGGAACCATTAGAAAACATACAGCAACGATATAAGCAATATTGAAACTAAAAAAAAAGAACAGTAACCATTGCTCCTGCAAGGAGCAGGCCAAAGTTTGCATAGCACCAATATATCTCACTAAAAACTAGCAGTTTCTCAGGCTGGAACATAGGACACTGACACACCAATTGCAAATTATTGAACTACATTTTCAACAGAAGCAACCTTTCAGAATCAAGTTTTGTGATGGGAGATTATAGGGAGAGATAAGGTCTCATTGTCCCCAGCAGGAACAAACAAATCTGCATCTTGTAGAATTTAGGATTTAAGTAAGAGTATTCTCTATTTGATCTATTAGGCTTATTGAAGTTTTACCAGTCTCGGCTTACAATTTCAAGTAATTATCACTAGAACTACTATTCTATGTGGTTCTGTATAGGCTATTCACAGCAGTTATCAGTAGAATCACTATTTATAACATTCATGGAGTATCCTGGCTCCCTATAGGACAGTTATTATTTTGACCTTATTTTCATAGAGAAAGGAAACCATTGAAGCATCTGAGAGTCACAAGATTCTCCTCCTTTGCCAAGAAGAAGAGGGGAAAAATACAAACCCACTTTCTTTTATGACATGTATCAGCTCTCCCGGAGAGGGAGAGCCATTTCAGCAAGAGTACAGAAAGACAGAAGGATGACTTCCCAGAAAGAAATTAAACCAATCCTGCCTCTTGTAATTTTAGGGATAGCATTGAAATTTTCACATCATAAAACAAGTACAGGAAGAAAATCCAGAGACACATGCATGGCAAGATATAGGCAGATCCATACTTCTGCAGTTCTCAACCTCTGCTGCCACCACCACAGCACTTGGTACAGATTCATGTATTCAAAATAATTCCTTGACAAAGTGTAATAGTTTGAGTCCACTGCTACACTAACAGTGACTTCTTGAGGCTAGCTGGCTCTCATCTAGCCAGAAGAACCCCTCTTATTTGCAGTCCTCACATGTACATCTCAGGTGAACTGCCAAGAAGTTCAGCCATTTAGTGGTAGTTGCATTCCAAAAAGTAGGGAAAGGAAACAAGTCATCAGTTGCCAGCAACACCTTGTGCTCTAAGCAATTCTAATCTGCATGCTGAAGAAAAAGTCACAGCAACTTACCATGATAGCTCCATTATCCTGGCCTACAAATATTCGTCTGCTGTCATGATGATATGCCATGGCTGAACATGGTGCTGTCAGAAAAAGCAAGCACATTACAGTCACTGAAATAGTGGTATCAGGATACACATGATTTACTAAAATCAATTATTTCACTCAAGATAAAAACTGTTTAAGGATAAGTAGCTTGATGGGGACTCAAGACAGTTGAATTCCCATATGTGAAGCAGAGGAAAGGTACACTACTAGAGTAAGTCAGATATACCACTAGGAACCATATGCAAACATGATTTCCTGAAACAAGGTGCACCTCAGTAAGAGGAATTTTACACAGGCTGAAAGCCTCACTAGTATAACTAGCTTTCACGTGCAGCTAGTTACACTTAAGAACTTCAGCTCATTAAAATTGCTTGAAGTGGAGCCCCGAATTATATGCAAGAACAATATTCTGTTTTTTACATTTGAGGACAGTATCATTAGACAGAGTCAAGTTTTAGACAGAAATACGTAATCGCATGTCAATTTCATATGGAATTGTATCTCAACTTCTGCAATTTCCAGGAGACTCATGTTATTGAGATTACATACAGTCTCTTTTAGCAAAAAGCCTCTACACACATACTTCCCTTTTTAAACTTAAGAGCTAAAGTGAAAAGCAATGACAACAAAATTACAATAAAGTGTCCTAATGAAAATTTTGCAGAAAAATTTCACTGAAGAATGTCCTCATAAAACTTGCAAATTACAAAGATGAGAAGGATACAGTGTTCTGAACTAATACCTTCTTCTCCAAGACTCTCTCTGAAAATGTGGCCTTGGAGGTGTTTTTAGACACTTAAAGCCAGACAGGACAATCCAGAACATTACAGTGGTCATACTTCATGAGGACAAGTCTATCCCTTGGAACTACCTACAAGCACAGTTTATTTTGTATAAACCTTTTCAGAGCACAATCTAGAAAAGGGAAAAATGGAGCAATTGCTATAATTCACACCAACTATTAGGGGAAAAAAAAAAAGAAAAAGATTGCAGTTGACATTTCTAATCTAGATCCTATGCTACTGAGCCTGCAGATGAAAAGACACAGAACAGCAAGGAGTCCAATTCTTTGGTCTTTGTTTAACATTTATATACAAATTACTTCAGAAATTGTCATTCCAAAGACTGTCTTTTGTATGATGTTTTATTTTGTCTTATTGTATTCTCTCTTTCTAGATGTGTCATATATCTAGGCAGCAACCCTATATTAAAGAAGTTATAGCAAAGCACCCAGGCTGACTGAGGTTTCAAAATCATAAAAAGCACACTGACACTCAAGATCCACCCAGCACTGAAGCTGCTACTCAGTATTACTATAAATGCTAAAAGAATGAAAAACAATATGCACACCTTAGAAAGCATAGAATATTCTTATATCTGAGTTTTCAGCTAGTAGTTTGAAAAGCTTACTTATTCAGCAGACGAGTTATTTGCCAGCACTTCAGCTGCAGATCCACAGAGTGATTTACCCGGTGTAGGATCTGGTTCTGACAGGATGAAGCCTTATATCTCACCTACTACTCAGCTATTCTCAAGTTAAAGTCTGAGCTAGAGTTGCTCCAAAGTTCCCAAATTGAAGATCATTGGATGGAAATGGAAAGGAGGTACTCCCCTGCACAGCACAGGTACAAAATCAATGCTATGCTTGGCCATCATTTACCGTCTCCAGCATTGTACTTACATGACATGGTGTGATAGATGCTGGGCCAGTATTGTCCACTGTCTCTCTTCAGCCATACTCGTATTGTTCTGTGTAGAAGAACAGAAGAGCAGGGAGAAGACAGCTGTAAGTATGTACATCATCCCATGCATCTGAACCAGTTCATTACTTGTATGTCAGCTCCAATCCCTCTTAGCTTTTATGCTAATCAAAAATAACAGAGAAACAAAATAAGAGAAATAAGAGTACTCCAATAGTACTTTAACATAACAAGAATTGTAGTCCTGAGAATAGCCACCCGTGGGTTCTGAAGGGTTTTCTTCAAAACTATTTATACTTTGAGTTTCAGTAAGTATGAAATGGAAATACTATTTTGGTTCGCCTAAGAAATCACTACATATTGCATTCCTTTAATTCCTTCTCCTTGGCTCCAGCTGATTTAAGTCAAATTCAAATTTCAGGAACTTTCCAGCTTTGGCAGAGCAAACCACAGTTGGTTTTATAGCAGATTAAGCATTTGATATGTTTAAAAAAAAAAAAAAAAAAAGAAATGCAATTCTTTCCATTATGGAAGTCTGAACTTTGACAGCTTCTCTGTGCAACTCATCCTTCAGTAAGCCAGACACTGAATATTGGTAACAGAAGCACCTCATGCTCCAGACCAGCACATTACTGACCTCTCCATCCCCAAATATTGATGTATGGATCCATGGAGTACCTCATATCTATTTCAGTATTAGTTCCTCTAAGCCATGCCTCTAGTCCCTCAGGTAGGAATGCAACAGAGAAGCAATGTTAGGACTAATGCTCCTCTAGCTTAATATGAACAGGATTTATTAGTTAGACAAACAGGAATTTAAGGAAGTTGACAAGATGACTTGGAAGCATGCTAAGACTCTTTATAAAATTTATTTCCATTTGCAACCTTCCCGAATCAGGCCTTGAAAGGAAAGGAAAAAGAGTCTTGAGAACATTTAGCATTACACTGCTTTCATGACTGCCAAATCCTGGGAGGAGGGATATAAGAGAATCAGCAAGGAAGTGGAAAGTTATTGTCAATTAAAAACATTCCAACAATGGGCACATTTGAAGAGAATCTACATCAAGAAGTTAAAAGCACACATGTAGACAGTGTTAAGGCTATTTTAAGTCTACTTGAAATTTCCTCTCCAAACCATTGTTTGCCGCCTTGTTACTGTTTAAATCCAACTTCCTCATTCCTAAATGGAAACCTAATTGATCTGTAAACATGTGTACCTGGAAACACTGTCAGGAGACTTCACGGAGGTGAGCTGTTCTATTTAGTTTTAGCTTAAAAAGGTCCTAAAAAAGCTAAAAAAGTATTTAGAACTTTTTAGAAAAAAACACAAAGTGATAGATTTGCTAAATAACATATAGGATTGCCAGTAAGAGTTTAAAAACAAAAGCACAGGAGGGGACTTGTATCTTGCATCAGGACTAGAACTTTTACGGTTGAAGACATAAAAGTAGCATTCTCATTATGTAATCCATTTATGGGCTTTTATTTAAAAGACCGTTTAAAAATAAAGCAGACAACGCCCACCCTTAGTGTAGTACTTTCCTCTTCTAAAGCTTGAAATCAATACAGCTGAATACATACTGATACAAACCAATAATTTTCAGCTTTCGAATCAAGTTCCTTTTCCACCAGCTCAGTGGCAACTGCACATTACTCCAGTTCATTAAATATTTTGCATAAAGACTCTCTCATAAAAGCTATCACTTCCTTTTTACAATAACCCACACCTGCCTCATGATCAGAAAGCTAACACTTCAGAAAAGCAGTTGCTACCTCACCCGCTATAAGAGAAGTCATTCTTCCAAGTCATTCTTGTGATGCAAGTGCCACCAGTAACATAAGTTAGCACCTATGCATTGAAATGGCTTTTTAATCTGCTTTTGATAGCAGCTCCATCATACTCAAACTGTTCTGAACATCTCAGATGGTAGCTTCCACCCGTACTAATTCAACTCTTTCACTTCTAGCCAAAAATCATGTAATTACGTTCGGTATTAAAAAAACATAGAATTACTGTAGTAATTGAGATCACACATTCGTGATTTTCCCTAAACTGACTTTGTTTCCTCTCAGTATTCTGATCGATTACACTAAACTAGGAATTAACATAAAGGAAGCAAGGGCTTTCTTTTTCTAAGAAATTAACATCCTGGAAGTATTATGTGCCTGGACCATCAACGACACAGCCCCTCACTAAAGTTGAGAACCTAAGCAAATAGCTGCAAGAGTTAGCAAAATTAACTTCTGAAAGCTTCTTATTTCGGTTTAAATAAGATTTAGACATCACTAGCCTCACGCTTGCAAAGATAAGCTGACAGACAGCTTTATACAAAACTGTGACGCAGCAAAATTTGAAGAGATTGTTTCACAGTAGTAAAAAAAATCAAAAAATCCCACTTCTCGATCCTCTGTCTTACAGGACTCTTGTTGTGGTGCATCTCCTTTTGTCAGGACAAACTAATTTGTGAAATATCAGCTCTAGCTTAAAAGACTAGAGAAGTCTTCCAGCAGTGTCACTTCCACAGTTATCTTCTACCATGAAACTGTTCCATGAAGAGAACCACCATATTAACCCTACAGTCTTTAGTGCTCTTCTCAAAACTTGGTCTCTCTTGGTTTAATCAAGAGGCCTGTGTTCAGCACCTGAGAAGAGCTGGCAACCACTCACCTCTCCTTAAGCCTTTAGGGCCTAGAAAGATGCAGGTTTGTTTGACACCAGTCTCAGTAGGGATGTAAAAATGTTGAAACTCACAGACAGATACTAAACTGATACTTTTTAAGTTACAGTAGACTCAGACATCTGAAAGTGGCAGGAGGAAGTAAAACAAGATTAAAAAAGGCCCCTGAACTTCCCTAACACTGAGGATTGAACCAGAAGTTGCTTTCAGCTGGAAAGCATGCCCATTTTTAGAAGAGTAATTCAAAGTAGGATTTTTCTTTGGTTGGAGCAACTCACACAAAAGCCATCTTTAAGCAATACTCAGTGTGACCCTTACCAATTTCTAAGGATTTTCATTGTCCTCGATTGATGTCTTTTACAGAATGAGTAAGCACCCAACACGGCTGGGTTTGAGAGGAACAAAAAACCTTCGGGGTTCTATCTGTGCTCCTGCCACATAAGATGCTCCCTAAAAGCCAAATGCACAAACGTCAGGGAGAAAGTGATGAAAATTTAGCAGGCAAATCCAAACTAGTTACAACAGAAGCACTGCTGCAAGTGCTGCCCAACTACACCAGCCCTGGTCCAAGCACTGCATCTCCCCAACACCTTCAAGACACTAAGAGTTGCTTTCCTGCCTGAAACCAATCATTAACAATTGCTTTCCTAGTAAAAACAGAAGACTGCATTTTTCTGGTAGTCAAAATAAGCCAGAAGAATTTAGACTGCTATTGACTGTTCCCAAAACAGCCTTAGGAACCTGGTTTAATCACAGTGCAATGCAAGCTCAAGGACACAGCTTGCAGTTGATGCTTCTTATCAAATTCCTGCTCACTAAAACATTAGTTTTGACCAATATTTAAGTTCCATAACTGAAAAAAACCCACCTAATACTGCAATTTTAAGTAGCCATTCCAATGCAATAGCAGCTGTTGGTGGTCACAAAACATCAGCATTCAGATGTGCTAGTGACTCTAGAGATCCGTTACCCTGTGGTAAATAAAATACCATCGTCTTACATTGAGGGTCTTGTACACTACCTTATCATCCCTCCCATAGCTGGGCAACACTCATCTTCTCTTAGTTACTTGTCTGCTGAGAACAAGGATGGTGAGGCCAAGTCCAGAGACCAAACGATAGGCCAATATGGGCCGCACAGATCTGGGCTATCTCAGCTCCCAAAAACCAGGACCCAGCCTCGAGCAGTCGGCTCTAACTCCCAGCTGGTACCTGAGCTGGCTGCCCAGGCTGAGGGACACACTGCAGCAATTCCAAGCATCGTCTCCGAGACAGGGACGGGCAACATGCCCATAGGCACAGAGAGCTAATCATCCCTTCAAGGTAAGTTCAGAGAAAGCTTCACAGATGGCAAGTATCCTGCCGAAAAATTAGATTGGGAAAATTAACTATTTAACTCCTGCAGGTATTCCAGCTTCCTGTTTTGGCTTCAAAACTTAAAAAAAAAAAAAGCTAGATTTTTATTGGTATTCACAGATCTACTATGGCATCTTTTGTGCCCTCAAAAAGAATAGAACCATTACTTCTCATTCTAGGAAATATAACTTAAATCTAAGAATAAAAAAATAGAAAGAACTACAACTCTCTAATGAGAGGATAATCTGCAAGGTTCCTGGAGAATGTTTGTGTGCCAATGTTTTCCCCACTCCCAAACTTGTAAACACATTCCTCTGACTGGTTATTATGAAACACCTGACAGCCTTAGCTGTATTAAGATTTAATCAAAAATACTTTGGCCCTACTCTTCTGATATATTGCTCAAAGAGGTTCTACACAGCAGCTCTTTCGCTTCTTGAACTCTGTACTTTGCTTGCTAGCAGCATAATCAGCTATGCAGTATTAACACCTACACCCCATTTTTAGCAAACAAACAGGAGAGCAAGAAATTTGCCAACATGCTAAACTGCAGGTGATGGATATATGAGTGAGTAGGCTTTGATCTAAGGTAGGAGGTATCCTGGATTAGAGGTAATACAGTGCAACAGTTTCTGATACTTTAAAGATCTAGGTAAACTCCTGCAGGAAGGCAGGCTACAGGAATGCAGACTGGAGTCCAAAGCTTCTCTTAGAAATTTACACATTCCCAAGGTGGGTAACTCTGCTCTCCTCACACAGGTCCATATCTGACATCAAAACCTGCCCAGATAAAGATACAGCTGCATCCTTGGCTCTTATCAATGCAGTCTAAGCAGGCAGACTGCTAACCCCCAGTCTCAGGCCGTTAAGCTTGAAGGCAGGCACTGCCTGTTACATGGAAGCCTGTACCATGAAATTCTGTTCAGGTTTAACTCACATGTGAACTCTTAAAGGTTGCTATTTCCTCTTCTCTCCTTCAAGAAGCACATCAAAAGAAACTGAACACAAATATGTTAAGATTGAGCCCATACTCTCACCCCCAAAAAATGGGCACATCCCACTTTATCCTGCACAGTACTAAGATGATACCAGAATTACCGCACACAAGAGCGGTATAAAAGGGAAGATGCTCAGTCCCATTCAAGACTTGTTATCTAACATATACCACAGGGAGTCATTTCCACAGGAAGGGAAGAGACCGACCAAGACCACCTTTCAATCACAGCGACAAAACACCTCCAAATGTCACTACTTGCAGCAAGCTAGGTACAATTACTGCCACAGGTCAACAAGGAGCAGTATCTACTACTGCTTCAAAGGGTCAAGATTTAAGTCCTGATGCTTTTCCATAGGTATTACTACAGTGAAAGAAGCTGTTTACCTCTTTATCAGTCAGGAGACTGCATTTTAAACTCTAAGAAGTCATACCAAGTTGCAAAAATCAAGTTCTGAAGAGGCAGGTGCTGTTCTCTAGAGTCACAAAAACTCCATTTCCCTTAAACGCCCACCTTTCAGTGCACACTTTGCACAGTATGATGTCCTGCACTCTAGGAGCATTAAAATATTTAGCACTTCAACATCTAATTGTGCAGTTTCAGAAGCACATATGCCTTTCATTCTCTGATCCCGCTGTGACAAATGTTCCCAGAGCCCAAAACTCCAGCATTCTGGAACCTTGGGAAAGAAGACCAAGATTTCTACCACAAGCCAGAAGTTGGTGCTATCACCCTAACACTAATATTAATGCACTTAAGAGTGCTTCTTTGATGGCCTATTACAGCAGGCACCAATGTGATGGATGAAAATAATGTGTTTTGAGGATTAGGAGCCTGACTCCAAATGCTTCAAAAAAACATTTTCAAATAGCCTTTGAACAACAGAAGGAAATCTTTGGCTTCAGTTACTCCAAACTTATAGCATTTGTACTTTGGGCTTTTAGAATTCAGTGATGATAATTGACGGCTCATATAAGAATTAAGTGCAGGGGAAAAAAAGGGGAGGGGAGGGCTGAATCCCATTAGTCACTTTAAAGAATTACTTATTAATTCTTCCTCCACCAAATTCAACTACTTCTACTGCCTGTTTTCTACAGAGTTCAATTGGCACTTGAAAACAATTCTTAGCATGCCAACGAAAAACACACTCTTGCCACCTCTATACAGGAAGCAACAATAGACTAGTGCTTTTTGATTTCTCAGAAGTGTTGATAATCCACTTCTGTAAGTGCAGCTATAGCTTTACATTCTTAATATCGCATGTCTGTTACCAGATCACTGAGAAGTATGACAAATTTGACAGTATTTCTACCTGATCTGTATAAGAGCATCATGACACATCCTATACAAATTTCATTGCTTTAATGCCAGCTAATTAAAAACTAACAATATCTGGTAAACATTACTTAAACCAGGACAAGTTTACATCCTTTGCACTTGATCTCTTCCCCTCCTCCCCAAATCCTGAATGCTGTGGCTAACAGAAGGCTTATGAAGTTAGCATATGGTGATATGGTGTTACTGGTTGGTCTGTTTGCTCTTTTTAAGCTAATAATGAACGCCAAAAAAGACAGTTTACCAGTTCAGGTAACCCCATGGCTCTGCTGACTTTCAGCACCCATGCCTTACTGTTTCCCCCAAGATCAGACTTTTCAAATAACAATTAATGCAAAAATTAATGCAATTTCAGCTTTAAGAGTTTTATGTTACAACAGTAAAATTATTTCAGCAACATGCTACCTCTCAAAGAATACACTTTCATACTTTAACATGCTCCTTTCAATCACTGCCACAGTTTCTTAAGAAGCATCTCCTACCCCTCTTCACATTCAAAAGTCACTTTTTTCCAGGTAGCACAGGGGAAATTCCACCACTCTCACCACTACATTGCAGACCACTCAACTCTCTCCTAGTCAACAGCCCTCTGTGCTACCTGCTTCCTCACTCCCACTTTCATTTCATCTGAATAACTACTTAATGACGTTACCAGCTTTCACAACAGATGTTTCACATGCTTTGTGAGCCAGCGCCGAGGACCAGGATTAGACTCTGAAGACATTTTCTCTTCCACCTAGAAACCGTTGTCCTCAGCAGCCCCCCGCTGCCTCTCCTGCGGATCTGCCAACTCACTCCCTGAACTGTTTCAGCCAGAAAGAAGCAGGTTTGAGACCTTCAGAATGGGCTTGTTAGGACTGAAGCAGCTCGGGTGGCTCCAAACTCTCCTGACAGACAGGGGACAGCAGTAAAATACCCTCAAGTGATTCACACAGCACAGCTGAAGGCAGAAAATACATTCTCGCATTTCTGTGGAGTACGACAGCTTTTTCCTAGGGGTGGGGAAGGCTGTCAGCCCCGCGGGCAGGAAGGCAGCTCCGGCTTATTCTCCTCCCTCAAACTGCAGCTTCGCTTATTTCCTTGTGGCTCCAGGCAGAGTCACGGCTGCGTGCCTCCCGGCAAAGTTAGAGCGTAAAAACAGATTTTTTTATTTTTTTTTTCCCCACCTCCACACTCGCACCCCGCCCCAGTGCTACCCTTCCCCGGCTCAGCCACCCCCCGCCGGCTGACACCTTCCCCTGCTCCCACAGCTTCGGGAGGCTCGCTCCGGGGTCGGGGAGCTCAGCCCCAGCCCGGCACGGAGCAGAGACCGACGAGGGAAGGAAGCGGAGCGGACCCGACCCTCCACCCAGAGGCCGGCCCGGCCGAGCCCCTACCGAGGAGCGGGCCCTAAGGGGGCCTCACCGCCCCGCGGTTACCTGTCCTCGCTGGCCGTGATGACCCCGTCCTCCTTGGGGATGAGGAGCGCGGCGCTCACCACGTCCTGGTGCCCCTCGACCTTGCTGAGGAGGACGGGCCGGCTGCTCTGGGGCCGCGAGTGGATCTCAGCCGCCATGTTGCCGCCAGACCGACCCGCCGCCCGTCAGCTGACGGCGGGGAAGAGCCCGGCCGCCGCCGTAACGCTGCGTGTAGCGGCGCCGCCCCGCCGCGCCGAGGTGCCCCGTGTAGCGGCGCAACCCCTGGCGGGCGTATTCCCTAGAATAGAAGAGCCGCGGGGGGGGGGCCGTATTTCGTAGAAGAGCGGGAAAAAACGATCTGTTTCGGGGCCGGGGCTGCCGGCAGGGTCTCTGTCCCCCGGCCCGGTGTGTGGGGAAGTGTCGACTCCAGGGGGGGCCGTGGCTTCCCACCGGGGAGCAAGGTGGCGGGGCTGCCTGTGCCAGGGCTGGGTGGTTTGTTTGCCGTCACCTCCCGGCCCATCGCTCACCGCCCCTGCCCAGTTGGCCCACAGCCACCACAAGGCAGCGAAGAAAAGGATATTCCCCCCGGAATAATTAACGGGGGGGGATACGGACTGAGGAAGGATGTGTAGTCACAGGAAATCTATTAGCTGGTTTCTCTATGTCTTTTAAACTCCAAGCAGCTGTAAGCGTTTATCCTCTAAGTTCTTAAGCAGCTGGACTCTGCTGGGGATTGTCTCTGTGTCCAGTGCGTGTGACTGTTTTCCAGCCCCGACTGATCAACAGCACAATTCCTCCCCCTGGTCCTAGTTTCTTCAGTCGCTGCTGCAGCCGTGGTGGTGCTCACACCTTTGGGTCCAATCTTAAAACAGAGCTCCTGGTGGAGAGGCTATTGGAGCTGGTCAGGACCCTTCTCTGTGAGCAGAGATGTAGTTTGTAATCCCAGGTCTAGCAAATATGTAAATATTTGAACAACAGTCTGTCTGGATATAACCAACACCCAAACCAGGCTTAGATGAAAATTCCTAACTGTGAGCTGAGCAAAGCTGTTCCTGCTCAGGACATCCCAAACTGTGCCCAAAGAGCTGGGCTACAAGATGAGGTGAGGACCAACCTCCTGGATCACGGATGTGGGAGCATCTCCTTTGATTAGCCATCACAGACCACACCACAAGCTTGCAGATAGGGCAGCTGAATGAGGCTTCCCCCGGCTCCTGGAGGAAGGCAGCAGCCAGCCATTATCCTTACCCCAACCTGCCCCAAGAGAGGAATTTTTTCTGATTTACTAGGTTCCCCAGCTATCTGCTAAACAGCAAAGAAAACAGATTCAAGAAGAATGGGGTCAGCTTGAAGTTTTTAAAGTATTCGTGTTTAAATGCACTTTGCGTTGCCTTCAGCTTTTCCCTGTTTCCTAATATTTCCTATTTCCACAATCTACCTTTCTTTGACCTTCTTGCCCCTCAGTCCTGCCCACTGCCCATTCATTCATCTCACATCTGTCATGGTGCTTTTCTTTCTCTGGAGTTCCTCTTTTGGTCCAGTTCCTAAACTTATAACCTGCTTTTTCCTCTCTGCTTCTTATCCTTCTTCAATCTATTTTTTCCATCACTCCTTTCGCACCACTACCACAAACAAAACAAGCAGCAAGTCAATCCAGCCCTGCCCTACCTCACATCTCCCATGAGGGGACTTCACATCTCCCATGGTTATGAAGAGGCTCAGCTGTAAGATGCAGTGGCAAGGTAATAAACAAGAGAATCCCATTCGTAAGGGGGGAGGTGGTGTGTGGCAGCCTGACTCGGTCGCTGAGGGCAGGAATATTACTCCAGGTCTGGTCTAACAAATGGGCCTGGTACAGACAACAGGCAATGACCACCGAAGTTAAATACGTGGCACAGCTGGATCTAAAATCTGCCAAACACAGTATTTCAGGCCTTGAGCACGTTTACTGGGCAAGGTTTCCCAGTGCTCGCTCAGCCCAGTGGACATACCTATAATCAGAACTAATAATTCTCTCATAATCCAAGCAGCCACCAAAATGTTCTTTTTCTGCTCAGACTTGTACATACTTTATTTCTCTGCTTTTTAAACCTGACCTGCTTAGCTCGTGCCAGTTGTTAGGAGTGAGATTCTGGCTCTCAGCCCAAAGAAGAGGGGAAGGCAGCACCCTCCCTACACAGAGGCTTCACAGCAGGGATGTATGACTGTGAAGCTATAGAATAGCATATCCATAGGGGAATGTTTTCAAGAACAACTATCTGAAGGCTTTATTCGATGACTACTAGTTATAAGCTTTTTTTAATCTTCCTTTTTTTAACCTTCCTTTCTTATCCCGTAAGACATTCCCTCTGGCCTCATCATCTGGTACTCATCATCCTGACCTTGACTTGGGATTGTGCTGGAAATGCATTTTGGCTCAGAGGTACATCCTTCTACCAACTCTTCCATCTCCCTCTGAGCTCCTCCACAGAAGCAGGGGTTAGGAAAATACCTTGTGTTTTCCACCTTTAGAATCATAACCTACTGCATCGTCCTTGCTAAACCCTTCCTCCTCCTCCTCCCTTTCTTCAGCTTGCCTCCTATTGCCTCCCATACAGCCACAAAGTACAGCAGTGCCTTTTCCCCCCTCCCTCCTGTGCTCCACAAATGGCTCAAGGCACAGCATGCCGTGATGGTCAGTCTAGTTTGAAGAGATATTGTTGCAGGTAAATAACACCACAGCCATGAAGCAACACCTCGCACTGAAGCAGCAAGATTCCCATTTGTGTTCACAACACTTGGAAAGGTTCCATGCTGACCCGTGTCTTAAGCTATATCGTGTCAGCTCTTCTCCCACAACAGGAATCCAGCAGAAGCTGTTCTTTTGTCAATAAAAGCCATGTTTGTATGCTGGTCCTTGCTCCTCCTCCTGCTTCTGCCTCTCTGGAAAAACATGGAACAGCACATTTCATCTCCTTTAACAGGAGCACACCTTACCTGGGCAATTCTTTGCCAGTGTACCCTCTGTACTGGCCTTGGTTGTGGGGAAAAAGAGAAAACTTTAATTTTCAGCCCATTTTAATTGGCAAAGAGCCATCAGCCAAGTTACTGCTCCACAGCAGTTTACCTTTCCTAGTTAAACCAGGCATAATTAGCACAGTATCAGCCACCAGATATTCTTGAAAATGAGATGTGAAGGTAAAGCTGCCAAAATCGGCTGCCTCTCTCCCCTATACGCTCCATCACACCAGAGTACTGCAGGGGACCAACACAGGTGGCAAGGCAGTGACAGGGGCCACAAACACCTGGAAAGAGCAACGATACCCAGCAGTTCAGTATGCAGGAGCGGGGAGAGCCAGCAGGCAAGGGCTCTCCTGGGGGATCCCAACCCTTTCATGGAGTCATGGAATTGTCAGAGTTGGAAGGGTCCTCTAGAGATCATCCAGTCCAACTCCCCTGCCAAAGCAGGGTTGCCCAGAGCACATCACTCAGGACGGCATCCAGGTGGGGCTTGAAGATCTCCAGAGAAGGGGACTCCACACCCTCCCTGGGCAAGCTGTGTTGGGATGACAGAGCCCTGCTCTGAGCTTACAGCAAGGAAGAAGCATCCCTCCCAAAATAGAATCATGGAGTGGTTTCAGTTGGAAGGGGATCATCTAGTTCCACCCCCCCTGCCCTGGGCAGGGGCATCTCTCACCAGACCAGGTTGCTCAAAGCCCCATCCAGCCTGGCCTTGAATCCCTCCAGGGATGGGGCATCCACAGCTTCTCTGGACAGCCTGTTCCTGTGCCTCACCACCCTCAGAGTAAAAAATTTCTTCCTGATAGCTAATCTAAATCTGTTTTCTTTCAGATTGAAGCCATTACCACTCGTCCCGTCACTACATGCCTTTCTAAAAAGTCCCTCTCCAGCTCTGCTGCACCCCTTCAGTGCTGGAAGGCTGCCGCAAGGTCTCCCCGGAGCCTTCTTCAGGCTGAACAACCCCAAATCTCTCATCCCAGCCGGGAAAGCAGCCTCCTGGCCCGGGAAGAGCCGGAGCCGCGGGGATGTCTCGGAGCAGCGGCTCCCGCAGCCGGGCTGGGTGAAATAACCGCGGTTGGAGTAAACAGCCGCTCATTAAGAAATGGAGACGTGCGGGTGCGGGGGAGCCTCGGCCGCGAGAGGGCGCTGCGGCTCCGTCACCGCGGCGCTGTCCCCCCCGGGGCTGGGGAGGGCAGAGGGGGCAGCTCCTGCGGAGACACCGTCCCCCGGAGATGCCACCAAGGCAGGGAACTCACCCCTTCGGCCCCTCCGCTGGGACCCGGCTCACAGAGATCATCCTTAAGAGCTCCCAACAGCAGAAGGGTAACAGGAAAAAAAAAAAAACAACAAAACTACTCGGATTCGACCATTTCCTCTCAGATTGATTTTTTTTTTTTTTTAGTTTGAAAAATTATTTTTTTAAGTACAAAGAAGAGCATTGAGGGTGGCGCTGCTTCTCAAGGGGACATGCACCCCACGGACATGCACCTACCACCCGTGAGACCTTGAACAGGCCGATAGCAGCAGGACCTTCACCTCAACTGTTTCAGGGAAGTGGAAGAGCCCACATTGGTCAGAGACAGCAAAGGACACAGTGCTGCCCTCCCCGCTCTCCACCACCCGTTCAGATCCCAATCAGCCACCACAGATTAGTCTGGAAGTCAAACAGATGCTGCCTGTGGACCAAGGAGACACACCCCAGCCTCCGGTCTAGGGCAGGGTGGCTCACAGCCAGTATAATTAATTGATGGCCACAGGCTCCAGGTGCTCAGTGCCCCAAAGGAAACACATCTGATTCACTCCCCCAATTGCACAAACACCCTTCAGGAGCTGGTATGCTTAATTACAGGGAGCTCAGTGCATAAGGAGCCCAGATTCAATATTCAAGGCAGATGCCACGGGCTCAGGAGCTAGGAAAGGCTTGGGAAAGGTAATCCATGGCTCAGGGCTAGTCGTGCATTGAAGGTGGGTTCAAAGAATTGTCAGAGTTAGAAAGGATCTCTAGAGATCACCCAGTCCAACTCCCCTGCCAAAGCAGGGTTGCCCAGAGCACATCACTCAGGACGGCATCCAGGTGGGGCTTGAAGATCTTCAGAGAAGGGGACTCCACACCCTCCCTGGGCAGCCTGTTCCAGGGCTCTGGCACCAGAGAGAAGTTCTTCCTCGTATTTGAGTGGAGCTTCCCCTGTTCCAGCTTGTGCCCGTTGCCCCTCGCCCTGTCTCTGGGAGCCACTGAAAAGAGTCCAGCTCCATCTTCCTTCAACCCACCCTTTAGATATCAATGCTTTGTAAGCATTAATAAGGTCTCCCCTCAGCCTTCTCTTCTCCAGGCCCAGCTCCCTCAGCTTCTCCTCATAAGGGAGATGCTCCATCCAATCCCTCCATCATCTTAGTTGCCCTATGTTGGACTCTCTCCAGTAGTTCCCTGTCCCTTTTGAACTGGGAAAAACTGGACGCAGTATTCCAGTTGTGGCCTCAACAGTGCAGAATAGAGGGGGAGAATGACCTCTCTTGACTACTGGCCACATGAGCATGTCAATGCACATACATGTTACACATTGGGCAGGGTCCAATCTTCCTGCCTAGAAGAGTTATCCCCACCACAGCCTTGAAAGCAAAAGTGACATCCCTGGGAACTTCAGTGTGACCTGAAGAACAGCAAGGACCGAAGGCAGCTGAGAAGGCTGCGTTACTGCCAATTAGCAGCATCTGCCCAACGTGGCTCTGTGTCCCTGCAGCACACAAAAAACATCATTAGTCAAGAGCTCACAGAAAATTGTCATCTGGTAAGCAAACAGTGTGACCAGTGCCCACCTGGCCGTAGCAGCAAGCCCAGCAAACAGAGAACAAGGAGATCTGGAGGATGGGAGGAGGGTGGGCTGCATCCCTCTCCTGCCTCCCCCATTGCCTTTGGCAGGGGTTTGTCTCCTCCTGGGTGTCACATCCAACACACGAGACACACAGCCTCCTGGCACCACAGTAATAATGGAAATTATTAGCATTAAGACAGATATCAGGTAGTAACATTACTAATAAATACGTGCAGTTTAAACTAGTGGGGCTAAGCTAAAGGGCTTTTTCCCTCTCTGAAGCACAAGGGAGAGTTTTTAGGATGTTGCTGACAAAGGTGTTTGAATTCCTTTCTCTTTTTCATCTTTATTAACCAGCTCTGCTGCTGGGAGGCAACGCACTGTTTTGAAAGGAGAGGCTGCTGTCAAAAGAGGGCTGCCAAGAGGGAATTTGGTGGGATGTCAAGGGATGAACAAGGGGCTGAGGATCTGGCCCCTCCCTCCCCTCCCCATTCTGTCCAGCAAACAAGATTTGAAAACTACAAGTGTTAATGAAAGGTGGAAGTTGTAAAAGAAAAGCAGCCCTTTTAGAGCTCTCAAGTTATGAAAACAAAGTTGTGACAGTTTAGCAGATTAACACAAAAAAATAGCAAGCTATTAATTACTTCACAAATAACGACTTTCTTCTTTAGAAATCTGGCTCAGGAAACGCATGGTGAGTTTTACCAAACTCTTCCTCCCTACACAGTCTCTAGGCTACAGCCATTGTAACCGCAAGCATTGTCCACGACAATTCCCTGACCAGGACTTCAGTCTCATCTTTACTGAAGAGCTAAGTCTCTCTGGGGTGGAAAGCCCAGGGAAGTTTACAGTGGATGTGTCACATCCACTTTTAAAGGTGGGGAAACTGAGGCGTCCCCATCCTAGAGGCATCCTTGAGAAAGCAGCCAGGAACAGCACACAGAATGAGACTGCCCGAGCTGCAATTCTGCAGTTACACTCCTGCTTGAAGTCACCGATCCATCATTAAGTTATGAGCTTTATGCATTCAGTGTCACTCCATTCCTCCTCGAGGATGATTCCTCCCCAGCCCTCCTCCCGCCCTCAAGAGCAGGGCTGTTTATGTCACAGGGCTTGGGGTCCCAAAACCACCTCGGCTTTTCCACGAAGACAAAGTTCAACTGCAAAGCAGTTGGGAGCAATAGGGGAATCGATCAAAGCCGACCCAAGCAGCACGAGTGTTCACCTTAGGTCTGATATTCATGGAGACAAAGACTAAAAAACATTTTAAAAATAAGTTAAAAATAACCTCTGCAGGTTGCAGGCAGATTACCTTGAGCCTTTCAAGAGCAGGTAACAGACTGCTACAGTAAGGGTTAAAATAAGGCTACAGTAAGCACAGGCCTAACATGAGACATCACACTGAACTCTAGTTACTCTGTTGAGCAGGACTGGAAGTTTGATATGAATCAACTCCCAGGACTGAAGAGCACAGACTGTTTTTAGAGCATTACTAAAAAGGATGTTTTTAGCAGCCAGCCTAACCTTCTCCTTCCCAGGCTCTTATTTCACTTCCCTCCATCCTGATCTCCTTTAACCAGTTTGTAGGCAAATACGATCAGCATCTTAGTTCAAAACCTGCTTTTGTTAAGCTTTTCTTTCCCAGCGCTGAAAAAAACAAAAAAAAAACACAAACCACCACAAACTACTTAAGAGTATCAGAAATGGCAGAGATTCTGAGGGATCACCTGTTTCACCCGGGTACCACAGAGCCCCAAGGCTCCCAAGCAGCTGCTCTGTGTGACGTGTCCCATCCGTTGGCTCAGAGCTCAGCCTGGGCAGGTGGTCTCAGCCCCATCAAGCTGAATGAGCCTCTTCAGATTTGCCAAGCCACTCTTTCCATTGTCCACCTTTGGTCTGCTGGGGTATTTGGTGGGGGAAGAAAATACCCACAGTTACTCTGTTCAGCTCTCTAAGCCATCATCTTATTTTGCTAATTATTTCAGGACTCACAGAAGGGACCAACAGTTGTTCACAGAGGAACTGGGCAATGGCAAACCTGAAAAATTATGTCTACATAATTTTTTTTTTCTTGCCCAAATCTAATCCCAAGCCTGTTTGCTGCAGAGAGCACACAGTGCTCCTCTGTACAAACCCTATGGGAGTTCAATTTGAGTGCCAACCCCATAATATTTGAATTCTTACCACAAACATAAAATTAATTCGTATTGTGTAATTTCATTTTTATACCAAAATAGCAGTAGTGTTACTCTGAAATACAATCCCACACTGCTCCAGAGCCCTAAGAAGGCACCATGCAACCCCCATAGTCACTTCTCACATAAATCATGCCTTCTCAGGACCAGCTCAGGAGCTGGCCATCTAGTTTCTGTGAGGCAACAATTCTCTCTTTCTGCAGGAGAAACCATACCCAAGCTAGATCCAAGAAAAAACAATGCAAGTGTCACTGTAACTATGAAACTCAGTAACAATTCTATTATTGCTTTTGCTCCTTACCTCCATGAGATGCAAGTGGTTGAAAACAAGCCAGGAGAGCCTTTCTGCTTGGCACCAGAACCTTTAGTTACATCAGTCACCTACTTAGAGGTGGTTTTTTGGATGGTAGAGGGGTTGTTGTTGGTTTGGGGTCTTTTTCCCCCCTGCCTACATAGCTGACTGCCCCTTGCATGAGACAGGAAGGGAGCTAGATCTGGTTTCTCCATTCACCTCTTTGGAGCAGAGTGCAGGAGAACTAGCCCTCAGCACACAGCAGAGGCACTACTCTCCCAGCTTATGAGGGGTTGGTGGCAGACAGCTAATACATCCCGTAAGAGACAGCTAAACAGATTTATTCTTCTTCATGTTTGTAGTAATCAACTCAAGCAGAAAAAGAGAAGCCAGCAGTTTTCCCCACGGAGTGGTTTTGTTACTCCCCACCCCCTTAGTGAATACCCGTGCGTTACCTGGGGCAGTACCTTGTGAGATCTCATCCTGGGTTTTATACTGGCCACCAATGACACGTTTTCTGCTGGAAGCCTTTTCATTTCCATCTTGTATTCTTACCTAACAAAGAGGCTCAGCACTCATTCATCCTCCAGCTTGTGGATACAGGCCACAGACGTCTACTTACACCCCGGCAGAGCCTGTCAAACACTGCAGGAATTTCTCCCCACAGACCTCCATCAGCCAGCCCCCTCTCACTGCGAGTGTGCCCTGGGGAGAAGCAGCTAACATCAAAGATTTACCTTCCCCATCCAAATCCCTCGGTGTCCAAGGAGCAGTACAACACACTTGCAAACAAAGAACCATCTGTGACAAGCCAAAGGGATTTACTGCTTATCTTTCTTGAAGAGTTTTGCACTCAGGCGAGTCCTGCAAGGGGCTAAAGACTTGCAAATGTGCATATAACCTACACCACAGGGAGCAGGAAGAAGGAGCCTGGAGGTGTATTGAGATATCCTCACATGGCAGTTCTAGCAGTAGCTTAGGCATAGCAAATGCAAAGAGTTTGCTATTCAGGTACCAAACCTATGGATAATTCATCCACAGCAGAATGAATTCAGCAGAAAAGGTAATCAGCAGCAGGCAGTAAAAAAAAAAAATAAAACACACACATAAACCACCCAAACAAAGTCTCACAAAACCACCCTTCACCCTTCTTTCACTTTCTTTAGGAAGAAGTCTTAAACAAGTACTTCATAAGGTTCTGGACCCAAATACCTATCAGCATATACATGATGGACAACAGTGACTGTTCATAATGCATTTTTATTTTTTCCTTTGTACAAAAACAAATATAAAATTTAAATCCAATAGAAAGTGTATACTAGCAATGACAAGTTTACATTACAGTAAGACAGGACAATGCGATGTATATCTAACACCACATTAGTTTTAGAACTCTCAGTGATACATGCACTATATAAAATAAAAATTGCTAGAACTTTTAATCTATTTCTACCAAGAATATCCAGATACCAAGACACTCAAGAACCAAAAGTAATCTTGATAGGCAGTATCTACAAAATTAGACCTTTTCCACACACAAGAAGAAAACCAATATTAATAAAAACGTTTATCATTCTCTGTTAAAATCCTCTCACAAAAGCCATACATAAAATTCTTAGTAGATACAGAAAAAGCTCAAAAGTTTGTTAGCATAGGTAACCATTCAGTAGTTTAGAGAATCTTTTAGACATTTCGAAGAGATACTGTATTTTCAATCTGTATTTCCCCCCCCAAGCCAGAACTACGTCGACTCCTGTTTCAAAACCTAGTCAGTGGTTAAAACTAGCTCTTGAGTGAAGTCAAAGAGTAGTGTACAAAATATTTAACAGAACAGGGTGTTTAACAGGGGTGTGTCACATGAGTCTGTTTACTTCTTGAAGAAGGTCTTTTCCACATTCAAGGTTTGTTTATTTGTCCCATAAACAAGATTGTACCTGAGGGATGGAACGAAAACAAGGATTACCATAGTCTGTAAATATTTCCATGAAAGCATGAAGTCCAGAGAGCACAGTCAAGCCACCTCATCACAGCCTTTTTAGCCTCCCTCAAGTTTGTGAGCCCAGGGAAGATTGTGTTTTGATAGGTGGCTAGCTCATTTCTAGAGACACACAGTTCTGTCAATGCTCTGTGGAGCCAGAAGCCTACTCTTCCCCTGGCAGCTACATCTTCTTCCCTACTAACTAGCATATTTATCATCCACATGTCACTGCAAGAAGTAGATGAGTTATTCAAAGTAACTGGGGCAGCTCTGCTCTGGGAGAGTCAACCCATTCTGCAAAGAAACCATGATCACTGTGTTTGAACACTCACTTTTGTTCACAGCAGGCTGGGGCAACACCCTACATCCCCAAAGCCCCTGTTGTAGCCTTTGCCCCAGCACTATTTTACTGTCCTTCAGAAAGCTGAGTCCTATTCACCAATTCACTACTGGTAACAGAGGTATTTCCTCTCCACTCAGGGGAACTATAAGTATTAAAGTGTATTAAAGTTCTTTTGTACCCATGAACCTGCCATGCTTGTGTCTATTAACTTGGCAGCCAATACTTATGTTTTTGCCTGCTCTGAGTTGTATTCCAAATAAAATAATTTAACATTAAAGGTTTAAGAATATACTTGCAGGATTTTTTTAAAGCAATAGTTATTCAGTAGCACCAGGCTTCTTTTGTCTCTATTGCGTAACTGATACTCAAATTCTAAGCAAAAAAAGTACACATGAATGCTACTTACCTGTGGGATTGTGCCGGATGAAAAATACAAATGGTCTGTCTACTATGAACCAAGGAGGGGATGACCTGGCTATTAAAATTGCAGCTTGCAAGAAAGAAAGTTTAAGAAGTTAGACAAAGCAAGTACCACAACACATTATACACTAAGAGAAGTTTCCTACTTGTATACTAGAAGCTTGCACAGGTAGAGATAAATGCCTAAAACCCACCAACTTGGACACTTAAAGCCACACAGGTTACATGTTATTCTTAAGGGAACCTTATTAAAGGGACACAAGGCAAGACCCACAGAAAGCTGGAAGGAAGTCTTGGGTTGTCACCTAAAGGATGTAGTAGCCTAGTCCTCTTTGCCACCTGGATAGCCAGGAAGGTTACATTGGTGGCCAAGGTGTTAGCTATTAGAAGACACTTCTAGAGAAGTAAGCCTGTTTCTATTTCTTAGGAGTATATCATAGAATCATTTAGGTTGGAAGAGACCCTTGGGATCGAGTCCAACCATCTACCTTACTCTACAAAGTCCTCCCCTACGCCATATCCTCCAACACCACATCTAAAACAGCTCTTAAACATGTCCAGGGATGGTGACTCAACCACCTCCCTAGGCAGCCTATTCCAATGCCTGACCATTCATTCTGCAAAAAATTCTTTCCTAATGTTCAGTCTAAACCTACCCTGTTGGAGCTTGAAGCCGTTCTCTCTCGTTCTGTCACTAATTGCCTGCGAGAAGAGACCAGCACCAACCTCTCTACAGCATCCTTTCAAGTAGTTGTAGAGAGTGATGAGGTCTCCCCTCAGCCTTCTCTTCCTCAAATTAAACAGCCCCAGCTCCTTCAACTGCTCTTCATA
>BJBW01001477.1:235922-247970 GCA_004320125.1 Scolopax mira | reverse complement strand
GCTCCGGGGAGACCTTATAACAGCCTATCAATTTCTGAAGGGAGCCTATAGAAGAGCTGGAGAGGGACTCTTTATGAGGAAGTGTAGAGACAGGACAAGGGGTAATGGTTTTTAAATGGAAGAGGGGAGATTTAGATTAGACACCAGAAAGAAATTCTTTACCGTGAGGGTGGTGAGGCACTAGAACAGGTTGCCCAGGGAAGTCATAGATGCCCCATCCCTGGAGGTGTTCAAGGCCAGGCTGGATGGGGCTTTGAGCAACCTGCTCTAGTGGGAGGTGTCCCTGCCCATGGCAAGAGGGGGTTGGAACTTGATGATCTTTAAGGTCCCTTCCAGCTCTAACCTTTCTATGATTCTTTATAGGAGGAGGGGGAGGGAGAGGGCAAGAACACCAAGAGAATTAATAAAAAATTGTCATGAGAATTCAGAGTGAAGCCTATTAAAAAGCCATCTCTTCTTCACAGAGAGGAAAGTAATACATTTTAATACATGTGTCCTGATTTCTAAACTGTTACATTACCAAGCAGACTTGAAAACTGCATCAGATTGATATCACACTATTATCACTGACCCATCTTCTTTGGCTTCATTCTAGAAATTAAGGACACATTCAAAGAAAAAACTGATACAAATACCATCATTCTAACTGACTAGGACTGTATTCTATAGCAGAAATAATATAAGAGGCTGCCACAGAAGTAAAAATTTAAAGAACCAATTAATGCAACAGGAAAATATATATAATTAATAATCCTGTGCAGCTGAAGACTGCCTACAGTTCTAGTTTTCTTCTACATTTTCTTCTACAGAAGAAAAAAGAAAAGACGAAGTGAGAAAATAAATAGTACTAAACAGTACTGCTTTAGTTTAACTCTACAGTTTTTATTCATTTCTCGAGACAATGGCGTCCTGACAACTAAGTGGTCTACATCAAAAAACCTATTGAATATCTATGTTCAAAATAACATTTTTCCTCTAACATTAGAAGTAGTGTTCAACATGCTACAGAAAACTTTACCTGATCAGCATTCTGGGAGATTGTTCTGATCTGGAAACTTATTCTGTTTCTCTAACAAACTCAATTTGGCTTGTCATCCAAATGAAGCTATCAGCCAGTGCATTACCACCTACATGTATCGTATAGAACTGACAGACCGAGAATTTAAAAGACTAGTTTTTACTAAGCTGCAATTGCAAGCAGGAAGCAAAACTGGTTTAAGAGAAATAACATGTCCATACAAGCAAAATATCTGTAAGAAATTACTTCCCATAATAACTAGAAGTCTGGAGTCTAAATATAAGCACTGCTGCAAGGTAAAAGATGCAGTGGCCTAGTCTCTAAAAAACAGTGATGAGCAAAAATAATTAGTAATATTGAGAGAATAATCCTGAACAGTCAGCTACTCACTAGTTTTGACCATAAGTTAATCAATCCTCAGTTCTTCCTTTAACTTGCCCAAAGGTTTCAATGTTTGCCTAATGTGCAAATCATACATCTAAGCAAAAAAAAAAAGAAAACTGTTTACCATTTTTTGTTTTCTTAAAACAGAAATGAAAGACTACTGCCTGCTCTTCCTTCTGCATACTGCAAAAGTAAGACTCATTGACAGCATTACCGTACTTCCAAAAGAGCAAACTTCTAAGTACCAGATGCCATGAGAGACTCAGAATTATTTTGCCACTTGGACCTTAGTAAAACACTTTAAAACAAAGATAAAATTCCAATTACATCTCTCTTAGTTACATTACAAACTCTGTCTTGCTCAGTTTCCCCTAACACCCTCTCATGCTGGTTCAGAACTACCAGGACCTCAGTAATATTAACAATGAGTGACTCTGCACTCAAATCCAGGTAAGCAGTCCCATGCACATATCTACTAAAGCCATCATAAAGAAAATTCAGAGTTGATAAGTGTAAAAAAAAGCATATGGTAAGTGAGAGCATGAAACATTCATACATACTCTAAATTCTAAATTAATATGTAGTCCTGCACAGCACCTAACTGGTCAGTAGAAGTCCCTACCAAATATGCAGTGATAAATAAACAAGCCTATATATATATTTCTAAAAGAGTATGAAAGAAAAATCTGTATTCATAGAATCATATAATTGTTTGGTTTGAAGGGACCTTTGAACATGGGCAGGAACATCTGTCATTAGATCACATTACTCAAAACTGCATCCAACCTGACCTTGAACACTTCCAATGATGGGGCATCCACAACTTCTCCTGGTAACCTGTTCCAGCGCCTCATCAACCTCATCATTATTTTTTTTTTTCTCTTATTTCTACCCTAAATCTACCCTCAATTGGTTTAAAACGTCACCCCTACTACAGGCCCTGGTAAAAAGTCTCTGTCAATCTTCCTTATGAGGCCCCTTTAGGTACTGAAAAGTAAGGTTTCCCCAGAGCCTTCTCCAGGCTGGACAACACCAACTCTCTCAGCCCGTCCTCATAGGAGATATATTCCATCCCCTCCATCATTTTCAAGGCCCTCCTCTGAACCCAGTCCAACAGGTCCGAGTGTTTCCTATACTGAGGGCTCCAGAGCCAGACACAGTACTCCAGGTGGGGTCTCACCACAGTGGAGTAGAGGGGCAGAATCACCTCCCTCATCTGGTTGGCCATGGTTCTTTTGATGCGGTCCAGGATGCACCTGGCTTTTGGGCAGCAAGTGCACAGTGCCAGCTCACATCCAGTTTTTCACCCACCACTACAGCCATGTCATTCTTGGCAGGGCTGCTCTCAATCCTTTCATCCCTCCATCTCTATTGATACCATTTCAGGGGTTACCCTGAATCAGGTGCAGGACCTTACACTTTGTCTTGATGAACCTCATGAGATTGAGAGAGGCCCACTCCTCAAGCCTGTCCAGGTCCCTCTGGATGGCATCCTTTCCCATGCGTCAACCATGCCACTCAGCTTGGTGTTATCCACAAACTTGCTGAGGGTACTCTTGATCCCATTATGACATTGATGAAGACAGTAAGTAGAGCTGGGCCCAGTCCAGAGCCCTGAGGGAGACCTTAATTACAAAGACACCACATAAAATATTAATATTCCAGGCAAGGCTGTATCATAATCTATTCACATTAGTTTTTTTTCCAAAATATAGAATCACAGAATCGTCATGGTTGGAAAGTACCTCTATGATCACTGAGTCCAACCATACAGACATGAAATACCCCCATAATCTTGGGCACCAGCGTGTGCCCTGAAGTGCACATCTACACATTTCTCAAATACCTCCAGGGATGGTGACTCCACCATCTCCCTGGGCAGGCTGTTCCAGAGCCTGACCACTCTCTCAGTAAAGTAATTCTAATTAATAATTAATCTAAATCTCCCCTGCTGCAACTTCAGACCATTTCCTCTGGTCCTCTCATTATTCACTTGGGAAAAGGTGCCAACACCCACCTCTCTACAACCTCCTTTCAGGTCGTTGGGGGCAAGGTCTCCGCTCAGCCTCCTCTTCTCCAAACAAAACGCAGCCAGGTCCTTCAGCCTCTTCTCACATGACTCATTTTCTAAACCCCTCACCAGCGTGGTGGCTCTCCTCTGGACATGCTCCAGCACTTCAATGTCCCTCTTGTAGCAAAGGGCCCAGAACTGAACACAGTACTCAAGGTGAGGCCTCACCAGTGCCAAGTACGGAAGCATAATCACTTCCTTCTTCATACAGAAGAAATACATCAGACACAAATAACATGAAGGAAGACAAGCAGGAAACTTCCATGGAATGAGAGTAAGAAATCATAAAGTATGTAGTTTAAAATAAAAAATAAGAAAGACCACGCTCTTTTTTAGTATTGCTCATAATAAAAAAGGGGATATACTTTAAAATCGAAGGATAATGGATATACTTTTTTTGAAAAACATCAACACAATCACTTCCATTTCTTCAAGAAGGGTAGGAAGGAGGACCCAGGGAACCAAAGGCTGGTCAGCCTCACCCTAGTGCCTGAGAAGATGATAAAACAACTAATCCTAGAAACCACTTCCAGGCATATGAAGAACAAGGTGACTTGGAGTAGCCAGCATGGACTCACAATGGGTAGCAGACACACAAACAATTGGTGGTAGTAGGCACGCAGACACAAGTAACTTAATAAACTTCTACAATGAAATGACTAGCTTGGTAGGCAAGGTAGGAACAGTGGACAGGGTCTACCATGACTCCATTGAGGTCTTTGACACTGTGTTACATAAGATCCTCATAGACAAGCTTTTGATGTATGCTGATGATTTCAGCAGGCTGAAAGCTGCCTAAGGGCCAGGCCCAGAGGCTTGTGATGAGAAGAAAAAAAGTTTAGTTGGAGATCAGTAACTCACAATGTTCCCCAATGTACCCCTGGTGTATTGGCTCCAGTCTTGTTCAACATTTCATTAATGATCTGGATGACAGGGCAGAGTGTACCATCAACAAGTTGCAGGTGACACAAAACTGTAAGGAGTGGCTGATACACCTAAGGGTTGTGCTGCAACCCCAACAGACCTGGAGAGGTTGAAGAAATGGGCTGACTGGAATCTCAGAAAGTTCAACAAGGGCAAATGCAAAAGTCCTGCACCCAGTGAAGAACAATCCCCAGCATCAGTACATGTTGAGTGTTACCCAGCTGGAAAGCAGCTTTGTGAAAAAGGACCTGACAGTCATGGTGGACACCAAGCTGAAGATGAGCCAGCAACACGTCCTTGCAGCAATGAAGGCTAATGGTATGCTGGGCTGCATTAGGAGTATTGCCAGCAAGCTGAGGGAGGTGGTCCTTCCCCTCTACTCAGCACTGGTGAGCGTGCACCTGAAGTACTATAACCAGTTCTGGGCTCCCCTGTGCAAGAGAGACATGGACATACTGGAGAGAGTGCAAAGGACCAAGAAGATGAACAAGCTGGAGCATCCCTCCTATGAGGAAAGGCTGAGAGAGATGGGAGCTTTTCAGCTTGGAGAAGAACCACCAATGTATATAAGTACCTGAAGGGAGGGTATAGAGAAGTCTGAATTCCCCTGAGTGGTGCCCAGTGACTGCACAACAGGCAATGGCCACAAACTGAAACACAGGAGGCTCTACCTGAATGCAGAAAAACACTTTGAGGGGGACCAAGCACCAATACAGGTTGCCCAGGGAAGTGGTGGAATTCTTCATCCTCACAGACATTCAAAAGCCACCTGGACATTGTCCTGGGCAACTTGGCTGTAGATGGCCCTGCCTGAGCAGTGGGGTTGGTCTGGATAACCTCCAGAGCTTCCTTCCAATCCAAATCATTCTGTGATTATGTTGCTGCAATTATGACAACAGAAATCTCAAATTCTTTTTCTAATAATAACCTAATATTGCTCCTGTGAGAGAAGTCCAGGAAACTCTTACATAGGAACTCTTACACAGCCATATACAGAAGTACCTATACAGAAGGCACCTTTATAGGAGCAATTGTTTTACATGTTATACTCCTGTATACATGTTGCATAAAGTATTACTAATTCAATACATTTTTGTAGACAAAGAAAGTTAATATAACATTTAGATCAATCTAAATACCTGAATTGAAAATGTAATCTAATCTAAGAAGTTACCACTATAATCCAAGTACTTTTTAGAATTCTAATTTTTTTTTAACTTGAATTCAAGAGATGTTGATGAATGTTTACAGCAAGTTGGCTACTACAACAATGTACCACAAGTAATAAAATATTTTGCCCACTATTTCTAAAGGTGTAGAAAGACAGTACAGCAAATATGTGTCCATATGCAATTAATACAGAATATAGAAGGAAACAACGGAAGGGTCATGCAGTCGTCTACTGCACTCGTAAGACATTACAAGGAGGTGTGTAAGATTACAGAGGATTATTTGTAAGGTATAAGGAGATAGCAAGTTCTTCTTCCATTATCCTATGCAACTTTTAAAATATTTTGTCTCTTTGTGTCTTGTTCACAGAATAAAGACCTTATTTAGCTATTGGGTTTATGAACTTAATCTCTTGGGTTACAGAGAAGTTCTTGAGAACTTTTGATTTTTTTCACTTAACTAGAGTTTACAGGATTAAGATTTCAGAGGTTTTTTAAAAAACCGAGAACATAAATTCAAATTACATGTTAAGATCTAAATGCACACTAAAACTGATACTCAATTTGGCATCTGGGCTAGGAAACAGAAAAAAAAGGGGGGGGGGAAGTGAAAATGATGATTTAAGTATATGTAGAAGCACATATCTATATTTAAACCTGCTTCCATGATACAAAAGCAAGTTAATTGTACTGTGATATTTTTGCAGTGGTTTTTCTGCAACCTTAATTACAAATGTCAGTTTAAAACTGCTTTATATGGCATGTAAGATACTAGCAAAACGCCATTCCATTATCTGAAATGGTCCCGAAGTCACAAAGAATCTCCAAAACTGTAACATATACCAGAAACATTTTACGTTGCAGGGCTCACAAAACTGCAGTCAGGAAACAAAACGATGTCATCCCCAAACCAGTTCACAGAAGGGCTGCAGGCATGTACAGTGTAACCCCCAAGTAAAACAGGATCAAAGGTGTTTTTATGAGTTTCTCATAAGCTGCAGTAAAATACATATTATTGCATAGTCTATTTAAAAAAAAAATCTCAAACAGCTGCTTTGTACGCTATCTTCAGGATTGCCTTCCATCCCGCACACATATGCTCTATTCTGAAAAGTTAGCCTTATAAGCTTTTGTTATTTCACTTGCTTTTCAAATTACTCACCTCCTTCAGCCATACCTGCATAAATACTTACTGTACTGCTGACCATTTACACTTTGGGACTTGTATGCTGGGCACTGGTAAATATTATCTCAAAAAGACAGAAGCCCAAAATATCTTGTTCAACTCAAATTTCTTTTGCATACTTACATTATCAGTCATTTACTTGGTTAGGTTCGTGAGTTACTATAATCTTGCTCATTAAAATTCTACAAGTCTTATGTTTAAAATTCCACAGTTTTTCAAAGTATCAACTTTAAATACTTGGGAAAAATCACCAACGATGCAATTCTGAATATCTTTAGTGTTTTCTATAGATATACCTTGTCTTCTCAAAATGTGTCTTTTACACATAAATAAAATTCTAGGTTTATTTATATGTAAACCTGATGGTATAAATTACATTATCATATTTCTGTCAGTGTATCAGGTGTACCTTATATGTAAAACTTATTTCTATGTATATTTTAATAACTCAATCATAAAGTAATGAAGAGAATCTCATACCAACAATATATATAGCAATGATAAAAATAAAGCCAGAATTATCAAATCACTGTTCCACAATTTTTTTGAACTATTTGGTCCTGGCTGACCCTGATGTGTTCTACATACATCTTATGCAGAAAGCTTATTATGAATCAACAGAAGATTGAGAGGAAACAGCCTCAAGCTGCACCAGTAGAGGTTTAGATCAGACATTAGGAAGAATTGCTTCACCAAAAGGGTGTAAGCATTGGAGGTGGTTGCCCAGGGAAGTGGTGGAATCATCATCCCTGACTCAGCAGTGTCAGGTTGATGGTTGGACTTGATGATCTTAAAGGGTCTATTCAATCTAAATAATTCAATGATGCTACAATGTTATTATATTTTCTTAGAGATGTCAACATCTATGCAAATACAATGAGATCGCATGTACCAAAGTTTTAGCTGGTAACAGGCACATATGAAGCAAGATTATCATGCCATCATAGAAAATTATCTCAAAATCATAGTAATTATCTCACCAAATGGACCATCCCACCAGCTAACAAAATTAAAGATGTCAGGAGCTCCAATACCCTTCAAGTAGAGAATCAACAGGCCGATGAGCTAAACCTATGAGCTAATCCATGACAAGTGTTCATGAGTACATTTTGTCATAGATCTACTGAAAAGCATGTTCACAAATATCTCCAAATGGTATATAGGTTGCACTACTTTACATTGCTAATAACGCACATACAGACAGGTTTGAACAGTTACAGCAGCTCAAATAATGTGTAACATCTCTTTAGGACAACAGATTCCTACTGCCCCAACCCCATTTATCTACTACCTAGTAATTACTCTTTTTATTTTCCTGTACCTTTGCTTGTCACAAACTCTGTAGCTTAGTTTAAACTCATCAGTTTAAAACAATCCTACACAGCAGTATTCTCTCTTCAGAAAAAAAACACAACACATTACCTTCTGAGGGGTCAAAACCCTTTGCCTGAACTTTTCAATTGTATCTTGACCTGCAGCTGACCATGCACTGGCAAATGCTTCAGCTTTGTCTTGATCCAGGTGAATGCTTTGCAGCTGCTGTTGCAATGAAGCAGGCTTCAAATTATGATAGACTGCCTGTTAAATGGAAAAATAACCACTCTTGAGTAGTGTTCTACCAGTTGTGCCACATAGATTCTACCACAGATGGTCACCATGCTCACACAAAACTTTTACTTGCAACTCTACCATAGGTCTATAAGCATCCTGTTCATCTTAACCCTCCAACTGAGGATACAGAAAAGTGTAACTATCTCAATTGTATCTTAAAACGCAAAATTACAAATGACTTCAAGAGAGACAAATGATGAAAAAATGCCTGTGTATATGTTTATGCTTACATTGTACACAATGCCAAAGGAGATATTACTGAAAAAAACCTAGGTTTTGAAGCCAACTGTGACCATGAATAAAGAACAACTTATGCAAACTTGTAGTGCTCAAGCAAGCCTGAACTACAAGACAGTATTCTAAAGAGACAGGAACAGTTTGCCAAAAAAGTGAGTTAGATATTACCTCCCTATAACATCAATTTTTGTGGTAAACACTCTGTATAGCATGTCTATATAGTACAAGACTCCATCAGTACCAGAGGGGGAGGGAGGGGGGCAAAGAAGAGAAAAAAGAAATAACAAGACCACGCAGCATTCTTACTCTCTATAATGTGTCCATAGATCAAAGAGCTGTTAAAAAAGTCACAGAACAAGCAGCTACTCTAAGAAGTGTAGCTCTGAGTGGGAACACAAGAGTCCTCATGAAATACATATTCCATCCATGACACCTTTTTGTGTGGATATTAATAACTTTCCCTTTCTTTTCTTTTTAAATGCAAAAGTAGTAATTCCTAAAGGAGGCTGAATTGTTTTTTCTGTTCATAATATAATATAAAAGCCCAGAGAAGTTGTGGGTGCCCCATCCCTGTTCAAGGGAGGTGTTCAGGGATTTGAAGCAGGTTTTGAAGACCAGGCTGGATGGGGCTTTTGAGCAACTTGATTTAGTGGGAGGTGTCCCTGCCCATGGGAGGGAGGTTGGAACTAGATAATTTTTAAGGTCTCTTCCAATTCTATCCATTCGATAATTCTATGAAACTAAGCAGTGTCACCAGGTAATAAAACAGGTAAGTTTGCTGTTTATGTTATGGGGAGGATTGTTTGTTTGCTTTCTTTCTAATGCTGTGGAACTTGTTAATTAAGTTAACAATCAATAATTGATATGTGTAAGAAAGGACAAAATTCAAATCCCACAACAGCCCATCAGTATGCATGCCCTCTACACAAACTACGCTTGTAATACTTGCATGAAATGGGTATTTTTTAAGAAAGTTATACTATTTACCACATAATACATTGTCTTTGCAGCCTGAGTAGTGGCAGACTGTAAAATCAGAAAAACTTCTCTTCACAAGATATTTAGCTGTACACCATGCAGTCTCCTATTCATTCAGACACTAGAGCTACATCAGATGTACCTGTTCATCTAAGTACAGACTGCTTCTGTGCGTGAGAATTTTCTGTAACTGACACTTCATGTAACTTAAGCAGTGCTCAACAATGCTATCTATTATTCTCCTTACAGCAATTAAAAAGTGCATGGCTGGCTTGCTTACAATGAATAAGAGGAAAGACTGTATCTCTTAACTATCTACACTTCTCTCAGAGTCATGCAGAGAACACTTTCACCACCTATAATTACATTAGCTGGAATCTCACTCCACAAATGCAACGAGTCCAACCCAAATCAGGAATACATGCAAACAAAAGCAGTAAAATCATGTCCTCAAAGCATACATAGTATACTACAGATAGACGTCTTCACTAATTCTTTTCTGAATTTTTTATTTTTGAAATCTACAACTGGATTTAAAAAATTATCAATTCATAGTGCTAAAAATAAGGTACCTGTTCCAAAATGAATGATATCGTTTCGAGAACTAGATGAAGATCCTGCTTTTCCAATGAAAAAGCTATTTGAAGTTTTTCTTCCTCCTCTTCACTGAAGCTACTTTCAGCCTGAAGCACAAAAATGGTTAGTCCTGAAATTCCATTAAGCAATCAAAAACGTACTTGTCAAAACAAAAACTTCCTCCCGATTTTATAAACATAGTGGTTGCTCAGTTGTTTCTAAATAGAAAAAAAAAACAAAGTAAACTCTTTTCCAACAGAAAAATACAATATAATTCCTCTCACTGAAAATCAACATTAAAATTCGACAGCATCACATGAGAAGTTATCATGATTACTTGAAATACATCACAAGAAAACACTCTTTCTTTTCTTTCAAGTAGCAGATCTCCCCCAACAACCTTTAATAAATACAAAAAAGAGAATTAGAAAGAGTGCTACTTCACTCCAACTGAAAAAAAAAAAAAAAAAAAAAAAAAAAAAAAGAAGGAAAAATTGTAATGGAGGTAGTTACAAATGCTTCTCCAATGCTTCTCCACTCTGGATATTCTTCTGAAAAACATCCTTGATGTTACAAAAGAATAAAGGGTTAATTTATGCTTATTTTGAAAGTGAGATTTGAATTTATAGCCTAATGTGTTACTGAATACTACTGAGAATGTGCTGTGTTTTTAAAATAACAGCAGTTGTATTTATTATACCACAGCAAATTAAATGGTAATCTAAATGCAGATATTGCCTTCTCTTAAAATGGAATTACTAGCAAATCTCTGCTACAGACATAAAACCACCATATTTAGACCACTTAGTAATCCAAAACTGCAAAACAGCACAAAAAAGCAATTCAGCTGTCAGAATAAACAAAATGAAGCAAGCACTGCAATCATTGAAGGTTTTGTGTAATAACAAAATAAAAATGGAAACATTATTTGGATAATTAGCTTCTAGAAGGAAATGCAGAGCTCCAAGTATCTGCTACAATAAGGCAAGTAAGTTTATTTAATATTTCTAGCAATTTTATATGCTCTAGGTTCAGGCACTTCTGAAAGGCCAGCTGAAGGACTCATGTGATTGACCGAGTGGGCTGAATTAAAAAGACCACTCTAGCTCATGTAAACGCTAATTAAAACTGTGAAAAGATACTAAGCTGCTACTGAGTAGTGAAAAAACCCCAAAACCAAACCAAACAGTTGGCAACACTTTCCAGTTAGCAAAGAGTCAAGTTACCAGTTACAAAGAAAATGCTCTGCAATAACAGCAGCATCCAAACAAGTAATTTTGATAGGAAAAAAAATCAACAATTGAATCAAATAATCAAAACAACAATTATAGTCTCAGAATTAATACCTTTAATGCATTTCTATTTTCTATCCGTGCTGCCTGTAATGTTTAGTTTGTATATATGTGTATAAAAACCAAAATCTGTATTTCTTTTGATATTTTTTGAACACAAAACAAGGGAATAAACATAATCTGACACTGAAAGATAAAAAACCTCAACAAAATAATTTCTGTTTTAGCATTTATCTTACAAGTGCCCCCTGCAATATTTAGTATCAAGATTATGTTTAGTCTCCATCTGATTTTTTTTTTTTGCACTGTACAATGAAAACAGGTACTGATTGTAGCCAATGCCATGGAGGGCTTTGGCTGATGGATATACCGAAATGTGGGGCAGAAAAATAACGTGCATTTAGCGTTTCCCTTGTGAGGAGCAAGAGCAGAGTTTGTACAACAAGCCAGGGAGCTTGAGAACATCCTCAGAGAAACCAGCCCTTGGTCCAGTGGAGGCAGGTTACAACTGGTATCACTGCTTCTCACGTTATAGAATCACAGAATGGTCGGGACCAGAAGGCACCTACAAAGGTCATCTAGTCCGACCCCCCTGCAGTCAC